>OMOU01065265.1:0-12745 GCA_900312585.1 Malacocephalus occidentalis | reverse complement strand
CAAAGACACACACACACACTTTCAAGTAACATGCACACACGCGCGCGCACACACACACACACACACACACACACACACACACACACACACACATGTTTTCCTGCGCTAGCACGGTGCAACATGTTTCTAATAATAAACATGAGTCGGGGCTTTAGCACTCTCAGCAGGCCACCGCAGCCAGGCCACAGATTTATGGCGGCCAGACCCCAAAGCCACCAGCTACACAGAGCTGCTGCTTCAACTCTCCACGGTAGTTAATCAGGAGTATCACTGGTAGCACAACCGCAACACGCCCGTTCGCTGAACAGCCGGCTCGTGAGGCTCTGTCAGGTGCACTTGATACACACACACACACACGCACTGTGCCTGTTGACCTGTCCATCACAATATCATTGTCAAAGCTGTCAGCCACGGACCAATCGATCTCCTTGATACACAAGTTCAGAAAAATAAAGCCGGTTAGCACAGAGCAAACATCACGATTAAATCGTTTTGTGTCACACGGCCTTCCTTCTTTTACACAAAAGTTTGAGGATGAAGCTAAAAGGTTATATATATATATATATATATATATATATATATGAATGCATGAATAGAGTCCAACTCTTAGTACGCCTTAAATGTCAGCAATACCAGATTTATAATGATATTGCATGGTGCAAATATTGGCACTGAGACACACAGCATGCTTTCAAAGACCGTTTGTAATGTCCACAAATAAACGCTATCTTCCGCATTTGGAATCTAAACAAAGCCAAGTCTACAAGTCTACATTTTGACTGTTATAGCCTTGCGGCGTTTCATTACCACCAACAACAAGGGGAAATGCTTTGTAGACAGGAAGGTTTCCCTTTTGTCTAATAAAGACACTAAACAGGGTGCCAAAAACAATCTGGAGCTTGGCAAACAATGACACAGTCAGGACCCAACTATACCTGCTGCATGGTGACGAATCCGTCTGCGGCCACGGAGAGACAATCGATCGCGACTGCGTCACGTCAGCCCTGGGGAG
Organism: Malacocephalus occidentalis; assembly: GCA_900312585.1. Classification (NCBI taxonomy): domain Eukaryota; kingdom Metazoa; phylum Chordata; class Actinopteri; order Gadiformes; family Macrouridae; genus Malacocephalus; species Malacocephalus occidentalis. Next base: position 11,733 of record OMOU01065265.1, on the reverse strand, counting down.
CAATATGCGCGGGTTAGCCCTTATAGGGGAGAAACGGCGCGTTGCGCAACACGCTGGCATCCCGGGTCGGGCGTCGGGCCGTGACAACACGTCGCCCGACATACTTTACTTGGAAGTATTACACACACCTCGCGAATAGAACGGCTTGGCGTTTCCGACGTATTGTTAATGGCCAGTGATTCAGAGAAGAATGGAGCGAAAAGCTCATAAACACAGGAAATTACATTGAAGGTTGAGAGAGAGAGAGAAAATAGATTGGAGCGGAGGTCAATGCAATATTGTTGATTATAGGACGCTCGTCCCGCGATTAACAATGACAAAAAACAAACAGAGGTGTGCCCCGTGGAGTGGACATTTTGGAGCAGCAGATACAGGCATTAGTGGGGTTTTCCTTAGGTGTAGCCTACAGCAGCGGGGCCTCCTGGGCCCTGTTGGAGAACATTAAAGTGGGCCCATGTTGCTGCCAGATTCACTTTCAATGTTCTTTCTTTTGGTTTTTTTTTTCCAGAGAGGAAATTAATGCATATCAATGACCTTTGTTCTTTTGTTTGTGTACTCAAGTGGTAGACTATGTGTAGGCCTACTCAAGGGCTGTTCTCAATGAGGGGATTTTTGTAGAAGATGACAGTGAAGTCATAACACTAACCATAGAAAACAGGCCGGCTATCACCTACCTGCATGTACTGCCCTTTTCCTCGTGGGATGTTCAAATTGAAATTGCCCAACAGATGAATGGTAAAAAGTCAAAAGACTGTACAAATAAAATGAGACGCAGGCTAAGCAACCCCATGGTGATCTGTACATCAGTGAAGTGGATATATGGACATGGGAGAATATGCTGGACTTTAACATGGACAAGACTTTAACATGGACAAGGGTTACAGTTAAGAGACAAAGTAGCCCTATACAGGTGGCAAAACTCCTTTTTAATGATATGCAATGAATATCTAAAAACGTTCAATGACTCGTGTGACATATTGAGCACATAAGATAATCAAAGGACATCCAAGTAAAAAAAAAAAAGTTTCCGGATTTTGTCTGTGTATTTTTTTTTCATGTGAAATCCGTAAAATACGCATTTCCCATGCATTATATGGAACTAAGCCATTTCATGTAGGCCTAAGGCTCTATTCGAAAACATCGGCATCTTTATACTCAAAAATAAAGAACACAAACTTGGCTGGGTGGGCCTAATGCTTGTGCCTTAGTACTCAGTGGCAAATTCGTTTTTAGTCAAATTATTATTTATCTCCCCTAATCCTATATGACGTTAGTTGTTACCCTCTGATATGCTTTCCATTCCAATCCGCTCATAAATCTCGTATGATTTTCGGCCCTCAACTTCACTAATGCGCGTGCTGACATCTGGTGGTGAAGGTGACAAACTGCAGCTATACGCTTGGTAAACAAATGCAGGGCATGACTTGTGTTATGTGTTCTGTGAGCCTCTAGCCAATTATGAGCTTTCAATAGGTGAGTTATATGATAATGTTATGAAGTGATTTTTCTGCTCAAATACTAATGGCTTGCTTGGTTTTCGGGAAAACATTTAAATATTACATTCGTAGGCTGGTTATTGTTACATTGTGGTGTGGCAGATGTATTTACATCTATGGTACATCTATTCTATCACCTTATTTCACATAACTGTACAGAATGAAACATTTACGCCTCAACTTTCAGTGACACAAGAATTTACTCAACATTGACAACGTATTGTATAAAAGTTCAACAAACAATTCAATTTTTCAACAAACCAAAGACTTTCTCAAAAGACTGCTTGTCCAATATGAGTCCGTAACTTAAAGAGAAATACATCGTCTCCGCATTACTGTATCTTTTAAGCTTCAATACGGATTCAGTCAAAGCGTCCCCGGTGTCTCCCAGAGTCATGACGTCGGCCACAGGGAGGAAGACGTCGTGCCGTTTGCCCCAGAATGTAAGGTGGGAGACTTTGAGTGTGGTCCGTGAGGAGTCCAGGTACATCGCGCCCACTACTCTCCGGAGGAAGTGGCTGGCCGTGTAGAGCATGCCGCCAGCCAACAGGGCTATGCCCGTCGAGTAGCCCACCATGGACAAGGTCAGATCTCCATAGAAATGAAAGTAGTAGACCGGGGGCAGGATGGCCACGGTGATGCCCGTTTGGATCAGTTTAAGCCTGGACACAGCGGCCAGTAGCTTGATGTGCGGCAGGCGGTAGATCATGCTGTACTCCTCCGCTGACACGCCAGAGTAGTCTGCCAGGTGAGTGACTCGGTGCTGATGGGGCCCTTGAAGGCCATGTTGAATGGAGGTCGGCCCTGCCGGCTGCCTGGTCGAGCAGAACAGTTGTGGGTCAGCAAGTAGGCCTACGGGACGTCTGGGATTTGACAGTAAGCATGTTCCCCTGCTGCAGCTGCGCAGATGAGAGGACAACCTTGAGGGGAGTATTGTCCTTAGCTTTAAAGGAGAGAGAGAGAGAAAGCAACAGTTAGAAGCTGTGAATGTGCCAGGTTTTTGGGTTACAGTGTCATTCTCAGCAGTTGGATTGACACAAACACAGGCAATGCAATGATATGAACGAACCCTTGTCGCACTCAAAGGGCACCACGCCATCCCACGTGGTCGAGGGGGCGGGGCCATTGGGGATGCAGGTGAGCTTAGTGTGTCAGGTGTTTGTCTTGTGTAATGTTGGATTTAGTATTTACTTAGAAAGATGAATTCGAATCAAAAAGGAGCTTACCATATTGACAGGCGGGGTGTAGAATACGCACGTTAGGAGGAGGACAACATCAGTGCCACTCACCGGAAGTAGTCCCGGGGACAGCGGGCGCTAAACCGGATGTGCTCCAAAGATAAGCTCCGGGGTACGACCATCCGCGCCCGTTGCTTGTGCGTCTGTTTCACTGTCAAATTGTCACACATATTTTCCCGTGTTGGATGTTATTTTCCACAGCTGTTTTATCATTTAATTTCACACATACGTATACTGGGCTCTCGAGCGCATGTGACGGCACACGTATGCGCGCGTGCGTACTGCGTAGTGCGGACAGGAAGCCGATGTCACGGCACGGGACGAGACGTCGTCCCACGCGGGTACTTCCTTGCTCTTCTGAAGGCGTCGGTCGAAGCGTTACGAGGATGTGATGCTCTGCCCGCGCATGCCTATTCTTACATTAATATCGAATGATGCAGTAGTGGTGTGGAAACACGCCAGCGGGGTGGTCAGGTTCGCTAGCTGACGTTGCGTGTTATATATACATCTTCATTTGTTGTTGTTGTGGTGACAGCGCAACAATGCTGCAGTTGGGAGACGAAGTGACCCTGTATACGGTTGTGTTCGTCCTGGTCCTGCTGGGGACGAGGAGTCCGGTTTGGTCGTGCCTCCTCGCCGTCTCCGTGTACTTGTTCTTGGCGATGTTCAAGTTCCCCCAGGTGCCAGAGGGTCGCGCGCGCCAGGTGCTGGGTCCCGGGGGGGGCGTGGCTGGTTTTGGCGGGGGGTCGTCCATCGCTCACAGGGGCGGCGGGCACGACGCGCCTGAGAACACCATCGCCGCCATCCGAGAGGTGAGAGTTGGAGCTAAAAACAAATTGACTGTGTGTGTTATGGGGGGTGTTCTGCTGCTGCAGCATGGTGCTCCAATATTCACTTTCATTCACTGCATTCTTTCCCCCAGGCTAGTAAGAATGGTGCAGAGGGCGTGGAGCTGGACCTTGAGTTTACGTCTGACGGCGTGCCCATCCTGATGCACGATGAGACCGTGGACCGCACCACCAACGGATCCGGACCACTCAGTCAAATGAGCTTTTTGGAGTTGTCCAAGTTGGACGCAGCAGCGAAACATCGTCTCAGGTCAGAGGACAAATGTGACGATATGGACACTTTCTATCCCTGTTGGCAGACAGCACCGTGCGTGACTCGGTACTGTCATTAACGTTTAGGGAGAAGTTTGCAGGAGAGAGGGTCCCGAGTCTTGAAGAAGCGGTGGAAGAGTGCATCAAACTCCAGCTGTCCATTTACTTTGATGTCAAAGGTCATCCAGATGAGGTACTCACACACACACTCTCTCTGTCTCTGTGTCCATGTACGTGAATGCAGTCTGCTATTATTGTACTTTCCACACAACATGAACAATCTGTACACTTGTATTGGGTTTCAGACCCTTTTCACAGAGGTGTCAACGTAGGACAGACACTTATGACACTCATTATGGGGCTGCACCTTTGCCGTTTCAGGGTTTCATGAGTATTTTCCTTGAGTTACACACGACAAACGACTCTGACCTGACCGTCAATTGCCTCGTGTTGTCTTTATTTTGCCCACACAGGCAGCGGCGGCTCTCCAAGACTTGTACAGAAAGCACCCGGTTCTCTACAACACCAGCATCGTGTGCTCCTTCGAGCCTAAAGTAATCTACAGGGTAAGAAGGGAGTAAGTCCATGGTGCACACGGGGGGCAGACATGCACGATCGTCACTTGCAGTTGGACTATGTATGTGTAGGTTTTATACACTAGAATAAAGAGTATTATTCTTCTAATTTCTAGCCGATATGCAACTATATAGCCAAAAGTGTCTGCTGTCTATAGCTGAAGGTAGACATCCAGAGTATTGAACGCCCCATACATTTCAACCCACCCCTGCTCCAGATGAGGCAGACCGACCCGGAAGTGGTCACCGCGCTGACCCACAGGCCGTGGAGCTTGAGTCGCTATGGAGACGGTGTGCCCCGCTTCACGTCGCCTTGGAAACACCAGTGGATGACGCTGGTGGACGTGCTGCTGGACTGGGCCCACCACCACTTCCTGTGGAAGCTGTGTGGCGTCTCTGCATTCCTGGTGCAGAAGAACTTTGTCTCAGTGTGAGTGCCATGACTGTGACCCAAAACTATTTGATTTCAATAAGGACTAGGGACTAGGGACTAGGTAGGGCTGGACCATATGGCTGAAAAAAATAATCATAATGCAATTATTTTTGACAGATATTGCCATTGCGTTATGATTAACAAAAACAATGTGTGTGTCACAATTCATTTCCAACGGTTTTTTTTTTAATGATTTGACATTTGCAACAAACATGTTTTCTTACATCTAGAAGAAAATATGTGTTGGCCAGTGCTTCTCTGCAGCACTCCAGTCCACATTGAACTAGGTTTGAATTCACTTTCTGCAGCTCTCTTCTCCCACTCAGACATTGGTTGTCCTCCTCTCCTCCCCCCCCACAGAGACTACGTCCAGTACTGGGCCCAGAGGGGCGTGCGGGTGGTGGCCTGGACGGTCAACAAGGCAGTGGAGAAGCAGTATTACCAGGAGCTCCTGCAGGTCAACTACATCACCGATAGCCTCGTGGAAGACTGCGATCCTCATTACTGATGGCCCAGTTGTGCGTCCCAGTGGGTCGCCGCCGATACGTCGTGGGTCTCCACGTCGGTGCCGGCGTGTCTGCCGTCCTCCGCGTCTGTGATCCTGCGGAGGAAAACATTGTGGAGGGGGGGGTGGGGGGCGCGCACACACGTTAATTCAAATTAGGATTCTTGAAAAGGCAGCTTCTTTGTGATACATAAGTGATGCAGAGACCCACGGCGTATGTACAATGGCTTTTCAACAGCCATGGCCGTTAATGCCATTAACACACAAGCACGCAGTTGATTTTGAAATATGTGGGGGGGTTTTTCTTTTTGACATGGTGAGGCTATTTAATGAAGGCCTCTCCAATGGTTTTTAACATGGTCATTCCCTCCTGAAGGATGCTAGCTAGTTAGCCATTGCTGACAGAACAATGTACCTCGTCAAATGTGTCTCTATGGTAATGTCTTGTATATATTTGATTATTTATTAGATGTAAAACCAGGCATCACATGTTGCAACACTTGGATCAGATGTACTGTATTCACTAACTCAGGATTGCAGTGACTGCTGTTCTGTAAATCTTTTTAAGTATCCATCCAAACTCTTTTTTTGTGTTTTGTTTGTTACAGAGCAATAATAGATGATGCTTATTCTAGCTGAATGGAGGCCTGTTGCAAAAAGCCTTTGTAAAATGGGACTGGGTTGAAAAGTGAAACTAATAAATGAAATGGAACAGAATACACACAATTAACAATACAATGAACATTCATTGAATAAAATCTGAACATTTTGTAGTAAACTCGCCAGCACTAATCCTCTAGCCACGAGTTGGAAGATAGTGGTTCTAGAGTGCACCGCAGTCAGTTTGCAAGTATCATTGAAGCATAATCCAGTATAGCATAATACAGTAAAGCAAAAGGCAACTTAGGGGAAAATCACTAGTCCAGAACAGTAGCACGCAAATGAACTGTACAGGTCACTGGAGTGACAACCACCAGCACTGGCAGAGCTGTTCATGCGTTCATCCAACAAGGCATCATATCAGATCAGATCAGTAACATGTTTGCTTAGTTATAGTCGGAATATTAATACTGCCAATATTTTATATTCCTGCCAATGTTTTATTTCGTATGTTCTGGGCGAAAGGTGAAGGGTAGTGTCATGAACACCTTTGAAGGACGCCCCTCCTCTAAATGTCTTGGGGGCGTGTCGTATCGTGACGTCACCCAGAGGTGCCCGGCATTTATCCGTCTCACCAAATCCTATCTCACGGTTCCTACGACACAAGGATCGGCAGCCGTCAACACTGCCACGGTGCGGACACGCGTTCTCGTCAAGGAGGAGAGGGGACTACGGTTTTCCCGAAGCGATGAGCACGTGGGGCCGCTTTCTCCTTGGGTGACCTGTGGGCAGTCCTCGCAGGAGCGTCATTTGGGCAAACATCTGCCCGTTGCGCACGTGGGCTTCATTCGAACCTCGAGGCTTGACTTTACGGGACACATACACATACCGTTGTCGTGAAACGCGAGGGACCACTTCTGCGACGTCACCGGTGGTCGCTGCAGTGCGTCGACAACTTGCGCCACCGTCCGCAATCCTCTCCGCGCGAGGGGCACCTCATGATGTACACCGTTACCAGGGGTCCCAGCAAACTTGTTACACAGCGGAGGACAGGTGAGCCGCTGCCCAGTAACGCGGGGTTTGACTCCAGTCGCCGGATATATTGGCTGACATGTGTTCCCCCGTGTATCTTTTAGGTCCTACTCAGCAAATCGAGAGCAAACTCAACGACTTGAAGATTAGATCGACGTCGTGGTTAACGTCAAAGTAAGGTCGCCTCAGAGCTGATCGTTTCAAGACTTTACACCGTAGCTATATAGAGTGTGTGTGTGTTTCCATCACGTGCGCTGGTCTGTAGTCACGTAACACTGCCATTCTGTTACCGGAGTGCAGTGCGTAACTACAGCGCGTTTCAACGCGTTGCGATTTCTACAGACGCAAAAAAGACTGGCTGTCGGCCCCCGGCCTTAGCCGTGACCTTGCGAGGGTTTGTTTACAGTCCATGTGGCGCTCGGGCGGAAGTGCGTCATAGGGGCGGTACTACGGGCAGCTGACTTGATTAAACATTACGACACGGCAACTGGCTGCAATGTTGACATTTTACACGTATGGCTTTTAAACTAAACAAGATGGGGAAACTTGTTAATTAAGCTGACTTCTGGTCTCAGTTCAATATACATGTAATGTAATATTTCATCATATTTCAGTCAATGTTTGGTTTATGAGACGCCGGCTGAACGTGGTTCGGCAGCTGGGGCACGCCTACTATTCTATAGCCAATCAACGCTCACTGTCGTCCTGCAGCGCCCCGCCCCCGAAGATCGTCTTCAACCGACTGAACGGGAAGCGGTACCATACGGCGCCCGCGCCGAAGACGGACTGTTCCCATGACGGCTTCACACCCGCACACGAAGAAAATGTAAAATTTGTCTCCGAAGGTAACATGAACGTAACATGAACGCAACAATACACGGAGTCGATTTTTCTGGGGTCCTGATTAATTCGGGTGTGTATTTATTTACAGCATGGCAGGAAGTGGAACAGAAGATGGGAGATGGTGAGCAGCAGGGCAGGGAGCCAATCAGCGCGCCTGTCCAATACTCTGAGAAGACCATCAGTCCTGTGAAGAGTAAGAACTCCACAGATCAGTCGATCACATCCACTTCCTTAGTGTTGTGATGATACCGTCCTCTCACCAGTCACCATCTTTTTTTACTGGCCAATTTAAAACCCAAGTTGTCGTTGCAAGCAAAATAATTTGACGCAAACGGTTTGCTGCAATAAATATTTAAATCAGATTTGATGTTTAACTTGCTCTCAGCCAACCAGAAAGCTAGCGGTTGCTGATTAATGTGCTCGTTTACATGACATACTCAGACCGGCCTGCTCACGGTTGCACCCATAAATGTCTTCTAAACCCCCCTTTCTTGGCGTCTTTGTTCGGTTACAGACTTTGTGCCCATCGACCTGGAGGAGTGGTGGGCCCAGCGCTTCCTGGCCAACATCGCCAACCTGTCATGACCCGGGCTGAGAATCTCTAACGGAGCACCAGGAGGCAGGAGGACCGGAACCCGCGTCGAGGACCAGGGACCCCTGCCTCCTCTTGGTTCTAGACGACACTTCAGAACGCAGGAGTACCTGAGCAGAAGTCTGGGCTTCAATGTGCAAAGTGGAGACCAGAGTTTAAGGGCACAGCTCAGGACCCCATTTTGAATTTTTTGCTACTCTAGAAGATCCTGGATTTGCAAAACAACGAAACGTGATCTTCTCGCCTTCGTGGCCAAGTAACGAGCGAATGATGTGCCGTCGCAACGTTGAACTGTGGAGGACCTCTGCCTCTCCACGACTCAAATGTCCTGTCAGGTGGTCTGACGGTCCCCTTCTTCTGCGTCTCCGCCTGAGAACCTCCCCTCGTGCTCCAAGTGTGCTCTGCAGCCATTTGTTGGCTGATCTTTAGATATGAAAGAGAAAACAAGTAAAAACATCCTTTTTCAAGAATCTGTGTCCTGATATTCTTTCACACGTTGCACAGAGACGAGCGGCTTTCATGAGGGTCGATGGGTACTTGTATACTAAAAACCAGACCTTATGATATCTACGTGGTCAGCCTGAAGGAATGGCACTACTGGGGCTGAACAATACATTGAAATTGCAATCTGTAAATGTCATTTCTACAAATATTATACATTAGGTCCTGTCGTGCTGCAGATGCCCTTCCCACTAATAGTGAACCAATCCAAATAATTGTAATATTAGGCACTAAACTACACTGATACATTTGCCTCTTTGTTTATTTTCCACAATGGGCGTTCATGATTTACACAAAATATTTAAAATTAGACAAGAAAAACAACTTTGTATATTTGTACAAGTGATAAAACTTAAAGACGTGACAGCATATTATACCAACCATAACATCAACTAAAATGCATTTTCATCCGTCGCTCTGCCTGCTTGCTTCTGTAAAACCACATCAGCCGTGTTGTGTTCATCCTGGTGTGTTTTCTCTTCTTTCACTCCGAGGCCAGCGCAGTCTTCTTGCTCCTCCCCCTTGCTGCCCTCCTTACCCTGGCTGGCCTGGCCGCCGCCCCCTTGGCCTTGCCCCCCCGGCGGCCTGCGGCGGATTGGCCCGGCTTGGCTGTGGTCACGGTGATGCATTGGGAATCCAGAAAGTCCAGCAGCTTGGTGGCGCCGAGGCGGATGCCGGCGGCCTTGAGCCGGGCCTGGAGCTGGCAGAGGACCAGGGGCTGGTACTGGAGCACCTGGTTGTACAGGTCCGGGTCGGACAGGATGAAGGCCCGCACGGCCTGGATGCGGTCACGGAGACGGCAGTGGGCCTGAGAGGCCGTGACGGCCCCCTCTCCGTCAGACTCGCTGTCGGAGGACTGCAGCTGCTCTGGGTTGGACCTGAGCACAGAGCAGGACATTGGAGATGACATTATTTAAATAAAACAACACTTCCACAACAATAACAAAGAGCCAAAGAGTATTGAAAGGATTCTGAAACGGATATAAATCAACTCGTAGGTGTGCGCTCAATGGTTTTAATGCACAGCCTGGAGGTGAAGAATCACTCAACGCCTTAAAACCAGTTCTGCGGGGCAATTATCCCGATTACCGTTGTCATGACAAGGCAGAATTGAGGTTACTTTTACAATAATGCTGATTAATTACATAAAGGTGAGGTGAGTGAATGTTGCGTCTCCATTGTTGATAATTAGCTTGGCGCGCTGCAGTTGATAACCAGTGAGCTTTGACACCTGTGCTCTTCCTTGCTTTGGTTACAAGTTGGCCAGCGGATGATTTTAGAAGTTATTCAACTTAAGCTGAACTACGTGTGCAATGCACGGTTTAAAAAGGCCCACCGGCCGGCCAATCGAAAAAGAGCATTCACCCAGACCATGATAGAAAATCCTAATAAAACTCGTCTCCGGGTGCACGTCGTCCAGCCATACGGGCAGAGCCACTTGTCTTACCGCGACGATTCCTCGCTGGCGGCGGTGGAGGAGGTGCTGGAGCCCTGGGAGCAGGACAGCGGTGCCGCGTCCTCCTCGTGGTCCCGCGTGCCGGGGGGGCTGCCGGTGGGCACTCCGGGCTGTTTGAAGTGAGGCCCCTGGGCGTAGGAGAGGGGCCGGGCGCTGGAGGTGGCGGCCGGAGGCTTGGCCGGCGGGGCCTCGTCTTCGTCAGAGTGGACCAGCTGGTGCGTGTACTGGTGGATCTCCCTCATCTTGAGGACCATCTGCCGCTTGGGCAACGGACGCACACCGAACCTGGGCAGAGGATCATCATTAATCTTCTGTGTGACAATAACAAATGCCCATCACAAGTCTAAAACAGTTGGGTCTGGTTTATCTGAAGAAGTTCATTTGATAATTACCCATGGTCCACATAGTAGAATTTCTGATGTTTAAGTCACTAATCTTTGGAATTTGTGCCCGATAAATGATGCTTCATCAATCAAAATTAGAATCATATTCTGATGTTCAGTGCAACCCTAAAACACATAAAACGTACCAAGAGAGGAAAAGCAAAGACAGATGGATGAAAGATAAAGTGAATGTAGAAAAAAGAAAAAACACTGATCGCTACCACGCAGATATAAGCGCCTTCAGTCAAACTGACTGGACAACACTGGACACCCTCAGCACGTCCTGGTATTTGGTGAGTTACGATACGTGGTTGTGAAAGCTGATGATGGGACGGCCTCTTTCTGGCGCTGTCCCCTACCACCGTGTTGCTGGCGACGACTCACTGACCTGTTGAGTTTGTCCTTCAGCTCCGGTGTGTCCATGTCAGAGTAGCTGGGCATGGGGGTGATGGGCACCAAGTCGGTCCGCTTTCTGCTCCCAGAAGACACTAGAGGACGAGACGTGGCAGAGCCATGAACGGAAGTAACTTTGCTCGCTGCGCGAGCCTGGGCGCCTGTCTGCCACTGTAACAGTGTCTCCCTGGCTCTCCAAGTATCATGGAGGAAACAAACTCTACGCTGAGGCAGGCCAAAACTACGATCATTGCACTTTTGGTTAGGCTATGAATATAGAGCCAATCTCTATCGGAGTGAAAGCATGAATGTAACATAGAGTCCAGTACGTCTCGCCGGCCTGCAGGTGTACGTATACTGCAATGCTATCCACCTTGTGCGCGCGCAAGGCTCACCTGGGGTTTGGAATCCGGCCACAAGGTTCACCCTCTGCGAGAGAGGGAGGGCTAGGTCCCGGGGCTCCTCCTCCTCCCAGCTGTCCCACAGCTGAGGGTCCTGGAGGCTGCGGTTGACCTCCGGGGGGGTGCCGGCCTCAGCCAAAGGGTGGTGGGCGGGGAGAGTGCCTGGGCTTCTGCTGGCGGAGTGG
>OMOU01065261.1:0-12565 GCA_900312585.1 Malacocephalus occidentalis | reverse complement strand
TCTTTAAAGTAAACCATTTAATGAGACCGTTGATATGACAATTGTTGAACAGCATTAGATTAATTGCATTCAATATTTCATAAAACACCAAATTGAACGGAATTGAGTTATCTCATTGAGCGATGGGTCCTGGCTGGCATATTCCAGACTGTTGAAACTTTGTTGCAATATTATATAGCAGATTATATTATATTATATATTATATAACCAGACGTCTTGACAGTGTCTGGTTGTTGCAATGTACTTGATACAATTGTTGCAAGCAGTGGGTTCCTTGTGTGTGTGTGTGTGTGTGTATGAGTGCGTGAAAAGTGTTGGACCACTCACTCTCTCTATTTCTCTCTCTCTCGCTCTCTCTCTCTTATGGAAAACACACCTGCTTATTTATTTATCTCCGCCTCTAATGTTAGACCACCATAAAACTTAGATTATAACTCGAACCCTGAAAAAATGCCCTAAATGTAATACAATTTAAATGTGCCAAATTTAAACATATAAAATACATCCAATAGCGACCAAGCAGAAATATATACAATGGTGCTTGTTCAGGAGCCTGATGGCCTGTTTACTCCAATTATATCCAGTAATGCTCCTTCCCTCCACTTCCTGAAGTCCACACCCATCTCTTTGGTTCTGGTGTGAGTTACCACATGGTCACAGGGACTGAGTACAGAGTCCTGAGGCGCCATTACCCAGGACAGGAACATACATGCTAATGTTGATGCAAGCCTGTATGGGGTTGTGCACTCTTGTGTTTGTGCTTCACCATTGGACTAGTATTTCCATGTGTGTCCGAAATGTAGCTTCCCGTATACTACTCTCTCTGAGACGGGTTGCATGTGCAATGTTGGCCTGAAACACAGTCATCTCCACCTGTCACAGGTGGAGTATGTCAGTGGGTCGTGCAGACTAAGTGTGCAAATGGTGTGTAAATGCCAGAGTAGAAGAGTCTGTGACACCCAGCTCCAACTATATCCAGCCTCTTAGCCAGAACGCTAACAATTAGCCACCCTTTTCTAAAGGCCAGCTTAATATAATACAGCCTTTATTCTGATGAAATGCCACTTTCATGAGTTTAGCCAAATTTGGAGCCTCAAGGCAGAATTTGTAAGATGTGTGTGCGTCAGCGTAGTATACGGAAGGAGTGTGTATAGCAGAAAACAGAACCCCCAATTATCCAAAATAAAGTTAACATTGATGTTGCTGAAGGAAATACTATTATTTTGAAGGAGCACTTGCAGGAGCAGTTGAGTTTTAAATCGGAATGATGTTGGTAAGGAGACAAACTCACAAGTAGTCCAAGTAAGGTTTGTAAAGAGTCACCAGAGGGTTGTTCCAGTGCTGATCAGTCTGGCAGAGTAGAGTGAGCCATGATATCCCAACACACATCACCCACCACTGCTTTCTGTTACCAAACATGTGCATTCCTCTAAGGATGGAACCTAATGTCTAACACAATGGTTCTCTTGCATTTGACCAATGTAAAGATTTACTGAACTTATATAAGTATTATTACATCATTTACATAATTGTATTAAGTTGTATTCAGATTCTAAGTAATTGTATTAAGATGGAATGATTACATTTACCAAGTACCCCCTACAATCCTTCAAAGTTCCCCTTGGGGTACGTGTCCCACCATTTGAGAAACACGGATCTAACACAAGATAATTACTATTCCCATGTGTTGGACATAGTTTTGTGTGTTATGTTCCCAATGTTCCCACAGGAAGGACAGACGGACAGACGTGGACAGAATAGAATTATTTTATTTGAAAACAATGAACGTGAAACCGTGTGCCGAAACATATGTTCTCCTCAGCCCTTAAACAAGAAACATGAAACAGTACGAGGTATGCAGGATTTTTCTGGGCCGGCCTCCTGCCTGGCGGAGACCCAGCGAACACACATCACTCATTCATCGATTATGCTCACCACCCACAGCTGCGTCAATCCAATTAATTAGCCCCCCCTTGTTTGTAGCCCAACGCCAAGCCACGCCGCCTTCACACCACAGCTTAGCGAGGCGAGCGTTACTCTGATCGGTTGTTTTTTGAGCAATGTAAGGCCACAGCCATATTTGGAAAGCAATTGCTGCACAGCCAATGCCAGACTGATATTCACTGCAAAACACTAACATAATTATGTTGGCAGTGGACCTATATCGCATCGCTCTGTAAGGTCGTTAACAGGAATCAACACCTTATGTTTAGCAAATGAATGATTAGGATTTCTTGAATGCATTTCTTGGCAAACCAAACCAGTTCCTCCAACTGCCACCCTTGGTGCGACCACATTGTGAGACAGGCTGTAGTTTCTCCTGGGTTCACCCGCTGTCCTCGTCCACCTGAGGACAGCACACAGCTGCCATGTCTGTCCATACCTGGAGCTCCATATGCTCCTTAGATACTGGCTGGACACCAGGCTCCCAGAGAACATGCTCTCAATCACAGCTGTTATCCCTCAGCTAGCTCTGAGAGAGTACACACACACACACACAGGCACACACACACACACACCTTGGTGAAACCCCCATGGAGAGTCCTGATCTGGGGTACGAGGCTTTTAAGCTGATTGGGTCACTGGAAGAATAGATACAGTGTGTGTGTGTTTGCACATCCTTCCTATCATCATCTACTCTCTCTCTCTCTCACTCTCTGTCTGTCTCTCTCTCTCTCTCTCTCTTTCTATGTCTCTCTCTCTCTTTCTGTGTGTGTGTCTCTCTCTCTCTCTCTATGTCTCTCTCTCTCTCTCTCTATGTCTCTCTCTCTCTCTCTCTCTCTCTCTCTCTCTCTCTCTCTGTGTTGCAGCGACTACATCATCGAGGAGAAGAATGCTGTCTTGCAGAAGAAGGAGCATGAGGGCTTCGGCTTCGTGTTGCGGGGAGCCAAAGGTGAGGTTTCCATGGCGACTTGATCGCATGGCGAGAGCCACCAGCCACGGCCGCGGTACCCGCCATCTTTGACACACTTCTCATCTGAGCATGTGTTCATGTGTGAGCTGCCACAGTGCCTGTGCGTGTGTGTGTGTGTGTGTGTGAGTGTGACTGCGAAATGTGAGGCGTTCTTAGTCACATGGTCACAGTTGGTCACATGATCTGCACCATGCTCTGATCAACAAAACCCCCATTTACTCAAATGGACTCAGTGGCTTGTGTGTGTGGGGGGGGCATGTGGTGGTGGCGTCCTTTTTGGCTGAGCTGCCAGCTTGCTGTCCCATCTGCTCCGCACACATACATGTGCACACACACGTACACGTGCACGTGCACGTGCACACACACACAGTGTTCAGCTTTGAGAGAAAGTCTCATTCGCCTTCTCCTCATATTTTCACAGCTCTTTCACTTCATCCGCCTGTGCTGCTCTTTCCTGCCCATAGATATAGAATATTAGAGTCTACTATCCCCGTTTGTCTGTGTTGTCCAGTTTCTAATAATAATAATAATAACTACAAACAAAAATAGAAACACAGCAGATGTTCTGGTACTTGAGCGATTGTTATAAACTACTGTTGCTTGGAACTTAAATGTTTACCTGTGACATCAACGCACAATTGATCCCATTCAAAACAAGGCACAGTGGCACCAGATGTCATTGAGTCTTCTATTTTATATGTATTCTAAGGGTGTGTGAGTGGGGAGCTAGATGCAGCAGATACTACTTTCTTGACTGGCCTATTCAGGGTTTGTCTTTCCCTGCCATTGGATAGGCTCTGATCACATATGGTCCTTATTAGGTCACCACATCAATCCAGGGGTTGGGGTGGAGGTAGGAAGGAAGGTAGAACACACATGGGCACGTCACCTGAATACAAATCGGCCAAATCACACGACTGTGAAAGCGGTTGTGTTTCATTATCCACCTGCAAATCCCTGCCTCCCGCTCAGCAATGTTACCATGGCCACCACTGATGGGCATCCTTTCCTATATTTGTTTTACTGCGCATTACTGCTCACCATTCCCCAGTGTGGAGCCACACACACAATCATACACAGACACACATACACACACACTCACACACTGCACGCATGTGTAAACACACACACACACACATTTCCAGAATAATAGTAGCAGCATAGTTGAGTTTGTAACTGTGCATTTATGCATTAGTGTGTGTGTGTGTGTGTGTGTGTGTTTGTGTGTGTGTGTGTGTGCGTGTGTCCAAAAGCATTCAGCATTCAGTGTGTGTGTGTACAACTTACAACTCACAGTGTGATTTTATCTCCTCGCTATGGTAACGGAAAATATGTGTCAGTGGGTGTATTTCACAAAACTGTTTTTATTGTAGCATTCAGTAGTACAGATTACACAGCAAATGGCTACTATATGCTCCTTCTCAAAGTGAAACTTTGAAAGTAGAAATGTGAGCAAGTATATTATTGTGTATTAAGCATTTCATTTTAACCTTATCTCTCCTTACTATGTGTACAAGGAAGCCAGGCAGGATTCCAGGCTAAAGTAGATATTACTCAAGATAGATAGATGTTATTCAACATATTAGATCATATTCAACATTTGTCTTCCATTTTTCCTGGAAAACGGTCAACAAAATTAGCATGGTCCAGTCTGCAGTGTACTTACAGTGTACAGTGTACTTACAGTGTACTTACACTGTAAATATAGTGTACCAGCAGTCTGCACTGTACTTACAGTGTACATTGTGCTTACAGTGTACAGTGTACTTAAAGTCTACAGTGCACTTATAGACTGCAATGTACTAAATGTGTACTTGCAGTCTGCAGTGTACTTACAGTGTACTTACACTGTAAATATAATGTACCAGCAGTCTGCAGTGTACTTACATTACATGTCTGATCAAAGGACCCGACCATACTCACTCTCCTGCCTGATACCCATTCATCTTTGTTTTCCATTCCACTAATCTCTCTGTGTGTTAACATGTGTTCCACAACAGCGGAGACACCCATTGAGGAGTTCACTCCCACGCCAGCCTTCCCCGCCCTGCAGTATCTGGAGTCGGTGGACGTGGAGGGCGTGGCCTGGAGGGCGGGTCTTAGGACAGGAGACTTCCTCATAGAGGTAACCAGTAGTGTCTGGTATGGGAGTTGACTAATGGCTTCGTCTCCCTGCTTTACACAGAGCAGTAAATCATATTCACACATCGCTAGGACTTGATGGATTTGGAATGTGTTGGAATATGTGACCACTACACACTGACTACTTTGCATATATGTGTGTGTCCGTGTGTTTGTTTGTGTATCTGTATGCATGTATGTATGTGTGTCCCAGGTGAATGGTATGAACGTAGTGAAGGTGGGCCACAAGCAGGTGGTGTCTCTGATCCGTCAGGGAGGCAGTCGGCTGCTTATGAAGGTGGTGTCAGTGACGCGCAAACCAGAGACAGAGGAGGTGGTCCGGAAAAAAGGTGAGGGGGGCAGGGTTGTGTGTGTATGTGTGTGTGTGGGGAGGGGGGGGGGTGAGACCCGATGTCGTGTGGCGTTTTATTGGACCTGACAAATGTGGTGTAAGAGATTGATAAAGAATGGCTGGTGTTTGAAAGTTGGAATTATGTGAGTTGTCTGTTGATTCAGGCTGCAGGCCTGTGGTGGTTATTTGTAACATTAAAATGTTGGGATTGTTTCATCGTCCTCCTGTCAAAATGCATTGTGGGTTAACGATCCACATTGTATTGTCAACTGTTTTGTCCATTGTTGATTCGCCCCAAATAGTGCTGTCATTTCTGCGTATCCCACATTCAGACCTGTGTTGTGATGGCGAATGTTACTTGAGTAACTTACGTAAGTTGTTACAAGATTACTGCCATTAAAAAGTAACTTGTTGCGTTACAATGTTACCTGAGAAAAGTAACTTATGTACTTTTGTGTTACCAAAAATGAAAACCCCATTGTGATTACTCTAATCGACCATTATGGACAACTACAACAGTGTTACGAACCGTTGCTACAGGCCATAAGATACATTGAGACAAGGGCCCAGGTGAACCTCATCACAGAGGGGATTGCCATTAGCAGGATCTGGGTAGGGAACAACACAAAAGACAAAAGCAAACACAACAACAACCAGCAGGGGGTGCCAAAGAGACAAATCGAAAACGCGGTGTTCGTAACACCCTCCCACCAAATTGGAGACTCTAGTCTCCATAAATTTGACATGATGTCCTGCAAATCAAAAAACTCTGAGGGGGAAATGTGTGTGTTAACACGCTGGGACACAACTGAGACACATCAAGGGAGAGCGACACAGAAACAATGTCAGGTGGTACAATAAAATGTTCACCCTCTGGGATTGAAACACGCTATATCTTTATATATAGAAAATGTCTCCCTCTAAGTAATACAAGTCAATGTTTTTTTACGAGGGGCAGATTATCAAAAATGTATATACGCTACATTATTAGTCGATATCAATATCATTCAGTGGAATGGACGGATTAATTAGGCTACCTTTGTTTTAGATATATTATCTTAATTTGACATGAAATTACCCAAAAGTATGAGTTTAAACATAGGCTTCTTGATGAAGTCTAACTGAATGATTTAATCTGCTGTTAGCACAGCGCACACTCACCCACAATGTGTGTGTGTGTGTCTGTTCCTCTGTTGACAGCAGTCCTCATTTCCATAATTAAGTACAACTAGAGGACCAATTTACGTTTATGTAACATTGCTTCCTAATACACTAGGAAGTTAATGGACTATCAAATGCATACATCCAAAGGGCAACAACTTGCTGTCTCGACAGCTGCACAAACTGCAGTACCGCATCATGCCTCTGCAGCCCTGGGGGGCATGGATCACAGATCAGGCCGTCACATACCTCCCTCCTCAGCTCTGATCTATGGTGGGGAGACCATGACAGACCACCATCAGTCATCCCTTCTGGATATGACATCTCTATTCCCATGCAGCTTTCCCACTCTGTGTTCTACTGTGTCCTGTAGAAACTGAAATCAGCGGGTTATTGTGGCATTCCTGTCTTTATTGTTGGCCATCCATTTCAGCGTGAACTCTCTACCCAATATGTAGTATTGTAGCTTTTCCATTGCCCATTTAACCACTAGGCATTCATTCTCAATGGTGGCATAGTTATTTTCATGAGGGACAACTTACGACTCAGGGTATTCCATACCATCCTCTAATTGCGATAGGACTACCCCAAGGCCCACCTCTGAAGCATCCGTCTGCAACACAAACCACTTGCTGAAGTCTGGGAGATGTAGCACAGGCTCGCTGTAGAGGGCTTGCTTCAACCCCACTCAGCTCACTGAGTGGGGTTGCTATGGATGCAATGTGAGGCACAAACATTCTGGAATACCCCACTAAAGCCAGGAACATCCTGACGTTTGCTGTGGGGTTGGGGCCACATGCAATGCAATTGAATACAATTCAATTGCAATTCAATTCTACCTTTTTGACCTCTGGCTTTGACGTTTCCTATTCCCACTCAAGGATGTACTTGAGGTATTGACTTTATCCAGGGCCAGTGCACGCTTGGCAGTCAGTCCTCCATCTCGCAGGTGCTGCAGATGACAGTATCATCAAGATAGGCTGCAGAATACTCTTGATGTAGTCGCAATACCTTATTGATAAGCCTCTGGAAGGTGGCTGGGGCTCGGCAGAGGCCAAGCAGTAGGACTCAATACTGGAAGGCTCCGTTGGGTGTTAAGAAGGCTGTCTTCTCCTTCGCCTGCTGGGTGAGAGTTACCTGCCAGTACCCTTTGGCCAAGCTAAGGGTGGAGATGAACTGAGCAGGCCCCAACCACTCAACCAATTTATCTACACCGTCATGGGGTCGGTGTCAAACAGCAATATTTCATTCAGTTTTCTGTAGTCGTTACAAAACTTGAGGCTCCTGTGAGGAACTGTGAGATTCCTTTATCACTCCAAGGTTTAGAATTTTCCTCCTCCCTGATGGTCTCTCGGCAGGCTTCTGGAACCCTGTAGGGTTCTCAATGTTTTCCCTTTGGGAGTGGTCCAACTATATCCATGGCAATCCTACTAAAAGGTGTTTCCATGATGGGAAGGGGAATCAGGAGATTTCTGTAGGTAATCATCGCACTCCGCACAGTGTCTGCAGTACTCTTCTACTGCTCTCTTGGCCCCTGCCCAGAGAATCCGGTCGTAAGTCTTCTCCCTCCCCAAATGTGCTCACAATAAGTGGGAGTGCGCTAGGTACAGGACCATCGAGACATACTGTCGTCTTTGGGGACAACTAACTGTTCAAAGATTTCAGTGTTTTTCTCCATTACACGATACAGCATCTTATTATTGACCATGACCATGACTTGACCAGTTGACTCACCCCGTCCTGTCTCGACGACCTGGATGCCCCTCCAGGCTTGGGTCAGGTTTGGATCCTGTAAATGGGCTGAGCCGAATTGCCCAGTCCTGAGACCGGCAGCTACTTCCAGTTGAGGAAATTGGGAGAACACCTCACCAGACTCTATGTCCTCTAGGGGCTCCTCCTCAATCGCGCATTCTGGGTCATGACAGCTGTGTGGACCGCCTCGTCACCAGTGATCTCTGCAGGGCTATCATCCTCATCAGGGGAGAGAGTGGCCCAAGCTGGCCGGGGGTTAGAGGGCCTCTTTCATCTCCCGGTGCGTCCTCTGGCTGGCTGTCTCGAACCCCTTGTTGTCTCTGACCAGTAAGGGGAAAACAGGGGACTGTCCCAGCCCAAAAGTGCTGGTACTGGGAGCTGCTCAACGATGCCAACCTGGAGGGTACACCATCCGTGAGCTGTAATCATCTGGGTCTTTCGGGTGTCCTTGTGAATGCATGACACAGAGATTTCTTCTCATCTGTTTTCACTGGCAAATGCAGGGCTCTCTAGGGAAACCTTCCTCCCAGAGTCTAACAGTGGTTCAGTGTCTTTCCCAGCTATTTTCACTGGTAACTTTGGCGCTGGTGCCCCCTCATGGGCCCAACAGGTAGTGAGGTGATGGCAGTAAAAAGCCTTGCCAACTGTAGATCCAGCCATGGGTATGGGCTCATCGTGGTCTAGACACTCCCTGGCCAGATGTCCCTCTTTGCCACAGGAAAAGCACAGTGGGCTCCAAGGCCACCTTCCACTGGGCCCAGAACCCCTGGGGGTCTCTCAGCCTGGTGGGGGATACACAGTCTTGCCATTAGTCTCTCACCCCACCTTGGTTATGGAGCTACACACCCTGCTATTTTCCTGCCGCATTATATTCTCCAAACCTTGTGATTCTCCAACTATAAGGGTTTCTAGAGTTGGGGCAGCCTGCTCCACAGCATACCTCTTTGGTAGCCCCCTTACACCGCAGTCGATCACCATTCGGTCCACCATTGTTTCTTCTTCCAGTCAGCTCCTGACCAACTGGGTCAGGAGCTGGACCATTATCTGAGCTTGAACACGAAAGCTGGGTCGTAGGTTCAGTCATGGACCCATTGGGCTCACAGGGTGAAGGCTTAGTCCATATTGAGCCAGGATGGCGGTCTTCACATGGTCGTATTTGGTGGCCTCTATGGCTGACAAGCCTTTTGCACCTCCCCGCTTCAGGTAATTCGGTCGTCATTCTCTCATTGCTATCAATTAAAAGAGGGTGATGTAGGTCTCCACATCATCATCGGCAGGCCACTTAGTCAGCACGTTTTTAGGTTGTCTTTCTTGCTTCACTGACATTTTGCACAACTAAGCTACCATGGACTGCAGAGTGGCTTGGGTTGACAGAATGGTCCTCAATGTCTCATCCATGTTAGCCATCATTCTGCCTGGCTCTGATGCACTCTATTCCAATCGGGTCTCTCACGAATGCCAATTCAATGTATTTAAACGGATTTGTCAGTTAACACAGCAGCAGGGACGCAGTTCATGAATTCCTCCATTAGAATTAGCTAGCAAAGCTGCTGTTGCCTTTTTCACGGCACACCAATGGTTAGAGAGCACATTTCCTGAGCAAATTCAACAAAAGTCTGTTGGTCGTTTTTACCAAGGTTATGGAAACGTAACTTGTATGCTTCAGGAACCATTTCAAAAGCTTGTTAGCGGCCTTAACGACCTCATAATTGCCACTTTGCCCAAGGGAGTACACATCTTGGGCTTTGCCCACTAAAATGTACTGGAATAGCCTACGCCTTTGGGCCACTTGAGCGTTGTTGCAACTCACTTGAAATGCAAAAAATATCTATAAAGCCGGAACTAATTTAATAATTCTAGAGATGTTAAAGGATGGTTGAAGACAGGAATTTCAATGTTGGCTGAGAGGCCAACTACTGCTCTCTTGCCCAAAACTGCAATTGCTCTCTCTGAAACGCCAATTCTTCCTTCTGCAATAATAGTGATTGCATCTCATATCCATGATTTCTATTGAATTCCTTGACAGTCGCCATTGTGACTTAACTACTGTTTAAAAGGGAAAGAAATAGGGGGAGGGGGACCGGGGGGTTCTGTGTCTTACATATTTATTGCAACCATTTCCTAATGCAAAAACACTAAAAACACTTACTTTTATTCTCTTTAAGAGAATAAAACGGCACAAATTATTCAATTCTTCCTGACTGAAAACAAATGAAAAGATCCTAAAACAACTCTAATAAATTAATGATTATAAACGATGATCTTACTCAAATACAAACATAACATGGCCTACATATGAACATAGATACTGAAGTATTTTAGCCGTGGACCGTCAAAAAATGCTATAACATTTTAAGGGGCCCTGTGTGCATCTTTACCAGCCTCTCTGTGGTCCTGTCATTCCTGATGCACTGAGCATGCTGCGTGTTCCGGGACTCACTGGACAGGAAAATAGTGTTGCTGGCCACTTGACAAAGCTGGTGCCCAAACAGTGTGTCAATCTTGTTACATGTGAAAGCCTGTGTCTCTCATGCCTGCTTTTTTCAAGATTTTCCTTTTTATTTTTCTTGTCCGTGGCTTTCCTTGCCCATCTGACTGCTGAATGCTACTGTATAATTATCGAAAGTTAACGCACATTAACTAACTTGGTTGCAATTGGCCAGTAAACCCATGCCCGCGCAGTGTAACACGAATGACAGGAACACAGAGAGCCGTCAAAGACGCACACAGTTATAGCATCTTTTTGATGGCCCACCGGCCCACTTATGCGACGGCCCACTGGGTGTACTGGCCAGTACACCACTGTGCAGTTCTCCAAATTAGGCACCCGCAAACCACAAAATCATCAATATTACGAAGCACACGTATCCAAAAGGTACAATCTACCAAAGGCTTAGCGGAATTCACAAAGCGTTCCTAAATGGTACTAAAGCGCTACCAAAAACTTCCAAAGATGATAACAAAAGCCTCACTTAAAAAAAACAAAATACAAAAAACAAACTGCTGGAATGAAATCGAGTGCATCAAACTGGGTCAGTGGAGTTCCAACCTCCCTAAAACTAAACTAAACCTGGCTGATCTTCAAGCATGTACCAAGCTCGAGGCTCAAAACATGGGCACATAATTAGACCAAAGGTGTGGTCAGGAAGTGACAGGTTCTAGAACCTTTCCGGTGAAGGCAGACGCTTTATGGGGTTTAGGGCCCAGGTGAATCTCATCACAAAAGTGATGCCATTCGTCGGGAAAAACACGAAAGACATCAGCAAATACAGGGAGTGCCAAACAGACCAATGAAAAATGGGGGGTTCGTAACAAGCAACAATAATACCTCCACGCCTCGTAGGCATACTGTTTACCAAGACTTAACAAGTCTAATGTAGGCTTGGCGACCCCACTGGTGATGGCGAACCCACTTGTGACGAAGCGTGTATGTAAAAAGAATGTCACAATTTTATGTTACATCCATTGGGAACCAATTGACCAAACGATAGCTCTATAGAGAGCAGTGCTGCTTGTCTGTTACGTTACTCGCTACAACAAGAAATAGTGTCGTAGAGTCGTGGCATGTTTCCCCCAGCACTAGCGGATCTTTGTAGAGCTGCCTTCATTTATACTTCCATGTCACATGAACCACAAATGTACATGAACCGACGAGCACTAACAGAAGCACGAGACTGAAAGTATACGAAGCAATATATCCATGTGAGGTTTTGTGACATCATTTAAATGTCCTGCTAAAAACTGGTTGGTGTATCGCAATATCATGTCTGGCTGTTGGAAACAAACAGAACACTATGCGGTCGCTGACCAGCACAAATGCACAAATGCCATGTACATTTGCATACTATGTGTAAATATGAATTTGGATGTACTGCATACTATTCACACATACTTTTTGTGTGCTAGAATGCAGTTTGTGACGTAACCACAGTCCTATATTTCAGTATGAGAATGGCATTAGTGTGAGTGCTGTATTTCTAAATAGAACTGTATATGTATCATCACCTTCACTTAAATGTGCATCTTTTAGCGAGCATCTTTTAGCGACCCACCTTAGCATTAGGTTCCTAGTCATTGTCCCTTTTCTTTTGCTTTAAGTTAAAATACGTTAACAGTTTATTAATCTATTAAGACATTCATTGGCATATCCCGTCTTCCCGACTGATGTTGTTAATAATAATAATAATAATAATAATAATTACCGGACGGACAACCCCCCGTCTTTTATTGTCGCGGTTAACACCATGCCTGTACACCCTTGCACG
>OMOU01065259.1:0-12763 GCA_900312585.1 Malacocephalus occidentalis | reverse complement strand
AACAGTCAGAGTCCACGGCCGTGCCCGCCCGGAGCTCGGTTCAATGCATTCTTTTAGTAACGTCGAATTGCATTCCACATGAAACCCTGTCTCCCATTAGCTGCACAGCGGTTGGTGGTCTTCTGAGCAAGGCACTTAAATGATCCCACTACCCCCCCCATCCGCATGCTTTGATGGAGCAGAGTCGGAATTGAAAGGATTTTTTTTTTTTTGCAGAATGTCGGAATTTGGATCAGAGCAGGTAAAATTGCTTTTGCCTTTTCTTCAGTATATTACAATTACATTTTTTTAATTGCTTACATTTCACTGTATGGACACATTTCATTTGAACTAACTCATTTCATGGGATCTGAAATTCGGAATCGGCAGCCCTTTCTGCGCTAGTTCGGACTGCTCAGCTGTTGATGGTTCCCTATCAACGATATTTAGATTAAGATTCACCTCATTCATTAAGTTAATGCGTTACACATATATAATGAATAACAGGATTTCCATTTTGATTCCCCCAGCCATAATATATATATCACACACACACACACACACACACGCTGGAGGAGAGCAGATGTGTTCCTATGAGCTCTACGCAGTATTTGTATTTGATGTGGTAGTTTTATAGTGGAGTTTTATATCGTTTTATATAGTTTTATGTAGTCGTATTTATTAGCATGTGTCCGAACACGGTTGTCACATATGATCAGCAAACGCTCTTGTACACCCGCCATACTATCGCTATGCCTACTTGCCACTTTTTTGTTTTTATATTACTTATTAGGTACTTATCTTCACTAATTATATAGAATAGTTTTAGAATTCATGTTTAGAGCAATACTGCAGGGGTGAATGGGGAGTACGCATTCCATTGTACGTGTTACATATGGCAATAAAGGAACCTTGAATCTTGAAAATATTTTGATGTATATGTTATGGATGTCATTACATGCACACCAGCAAGAGACTGTGTGTATGTGTGTGTGTGTGTGTGTGTGTGTGTGTGTGTCTGAGTAAAGAGGACGTAGTGTTTGGACCACCCTGTGAGCTGGGCTGACAGCATGGGCCTCGGGCTCACACAAAACACACACACACGACCACAAGTTGTTTTCTAGCCTAGTATCATCGCTGAGGCAAGCAGCCTTGTATATTTCACCCTTAAACAAGCATCCTTCACCTACCGCCTAGCATCCTTCACTGACTGCCTAGTATCCTTTACCTACTGCCTAGCATCCTTTTCTTAGCATCCTCCACCTAGCGCCTAGCATCCTCCACCTAGCATCCCTTGCCCTTGCTTGACCATAGCGACTCAGAATATATGCTTGATGGCAGAATTATGACACCCATTCCACCCACTCTATTTTACTTCACACAATCAATGATCACAATAAAAACAAATGTGTAGAAACTGCCCGATTCAAGTCATTTACAGAGGCGTAGAGGCGAGAGTAGAGTTGAAGTGCACCATGGGAGCAGTAGTTTTTGTACGTTTGGCTCTCTTATCCTAGTTTATTACATTCAAATCTAATTGAATTAGACCAGAATGAGGTGCTATGCCCTTGTTAAATGTCAGACCAGCTGAATAGAAAAGTAGAACCGTGCAAACTCCATTTTCTGAGGGAAAAATGCCGTTGTAAATGTTATAAGCGGTCCTCCAGAAGCCGATTTAGAAAACACAGACTCTTCATATTATACATAATTGAAATATCTCGTCATGTTTCATTCAAAGTAATTCAGAGCTTTGGAAACTACACTCAGAGCCTGCACAGGCAGCAGATTCACTGCATTCTGTACCCCCATGGGTCCTGCAGCTACCTTAGCATGTCTTAGGATACATACAGTATACCTCCATGTTTGCACCATTCTTACCTTGATAATTGGGCTTCCTACTTTCTCTCCTGAGCGCCAACTTTGAGTTCAAAATGCATGGTGACCCTGTTTTTTTTGTTTGTACAATATGCCACACACAAAAGTTATAGTGTTTGCTGATCTAAACTAAACTATATACAATTTTTGTGCCCATCAAAAACAGACTGACGCCGTGGTCTCTCCGCTATTGCTACTTGCAGCTTTTTTGAGAATCGCTCACCCAAACAACTTGACGGTGACTGTGATTCCTTGGGTCCTCGGCAATGGCCCCGCCAGCACAGTGCCCTTTCCGTGCCTGTTCAGTAATGGGCCAATTCCCGCATTCAAGAGGAATTGCTCATCCAAACAACTTGACACTCGACACTGCACCTCCTTGCGTCCTCAGTAATAAACACACCAAGTGTGAAGTCTATCGGATGAACGCTTGGCGGGAAAAGTGAATGACATACATCCACACATGCATCCATACAGAGACTCCTTCCATTATATTTAGATATATAGCATATTTCTTTGCCAGGGAGCAGAGGATTGAAAGGAATGTTTGATAGCTTTCAAATGCATTTTAACAGTCATTTCCCGCCATGTGCTGGATTTTTTTCTTGGTAAACCGGGTCCGGCCTGCGGTATGAATGGAGGCTTGAGGCAGCCCGGCCCCCGCAGAACGAGGTGCTACCCTCGCTAATAGTGTGTGTTTAGGGCCCCTGCTCCCACTCAGGTCCTCAGCTGTGCCAGGCCATGTCAATCTCAGCTCTCTAACGACTACATCACCCACGCCCCCCCTCACCCCGACCAGCTGGAACACCCCGCTCCTGGTGGGAAACACTCGGGCCCTTGTGTGCGCCACTCATTGTAGTGTTTAGTAATAAGTACATGAAAATACGTCTGGCTTATTCAGCGTGCAACGGTAGCAATGTTTCTTCTTTGCTGGTGTGTGTAGTGAGCCCTTTGCCATTTGGCTTTGCCTATTTTGTTTAACTGACAGATGGGCTAAGGGCTAGGTTACGGGCTAGGTTAACCACGAGGCTAATGGCTGGACTGACGGCTAAGCTTTCTGCTTTAGTTAGTCTAACCGGCTAGAGTTATACTAACAGCGAAGCTAATTGTCAAGCTAAATGCTAGTCTAACTGCTGGGTGAAATTGTCAGGCTAACTGCTTGGCTTGCTTCCATATTCCATGGAACTCCACACCCATTGTGGGACGGTGGCTACAAGGCCCGTGCGCGTGTGTGTACTAGCACATGTGTGTGCGCTTGTGAGAGCGCACACACACACACGTACAGCCACAAAAAAGCCCATACATAAGCTCTCGTTTCGACCACCCAATACACACCAGCCCATATAAACATATACCCCATTCCCCCTCCCCCCTTGTGGGGAAGCGTGCACACACACACACACACACACACACACACACATGCAAACCACAGAGACACACGCACATACAGAGACCACAGGCAGACAGATACACACGCCAACCACACACACATACTCACAGACAGACCACAGACAGTTATACAAACATAGCATTAGACCACCACCACATACTGTACCCTTAACACACACACACACACACCTACACATGCCACACACACACCTACACATGCAACACACACACACACACACCTACATATGCCACACACACACATACACAGACGGTATCAATTGAAGAAAGAGTCTGATGCAGGAGGAATACATCTGTGACATCATCACACTGACATCATCACTCAGTTGGCAGTGTGCCACTCCGCCTCATCATAGCCTTGTCATAGGCGGCGTCACTACAAAGGTTTATGGGTAAATATCCACGCCGCATCCATCCATCCATTATCCTATATCTGCTAGACCCCACCCCCTGTGGTGTCATGTGGTCCAGAGGGTGCAGTCAGCTCAGATAGAGGAATGGAGAGAGTTGACCAATCATGCTAATCACCATTATCATTATCATTCCCCAAGAAAAACTCAGTTAACCCTCCCCCCCCCAGACTATCTTGTTAAACTCTTCCAGAGTAAGAGCTCCCCACTTCCTGTCTGGCTGTCTGGCCTCTAAAGCGTGTGCATCTCTCCCCTGGGACTCTCTTCTATTCTCCGATTTGATCTCTGTGTTCATCCTCCTCTCAGTGTTGAACTCTGCTCTGGGGTGAGCAGGTTCCTCCCTCCCTCTCTCCCAGGATACCGTTCCTTATTGATCACAGAAAAATACTCCTGCTAGTGATGAAGGAGAACTTACTAACAGGACCACACAGCCATGAATGTCAAGTATGCTCGCCCGGGGGCTAATGTAGTGCTCCAGACATTCCCATTTAGCCCAGGCAGAGATACATTCGAGGAATCTGA
The DNA here is from genome assembly GCA_900312585.1 of Malacocephalus occidentalis. Taxonomy (NCBI): domain Eukaryota; kingdom Metazoa; phylum Chordata; class Actinopteri; order Gadiformes; family Macrouridae; genus Malacocephalus; species Malacocephalus occidentalis. The sequence continues at coordinate 8,573 of OMOU01065259.1, read as the reverse complement.
TGTTGGGTTGTACAGTTTGGTTGAGCAGAAACAGCTCCTTACTTTTTGATTGAATGAATTAGAGCAGAATTCACTGATTCTGACTGAGAACAGCCATCTGCTGTTTAGATATGTAGCTCTCATACCGTAGCATACATAGCATACGTGGTGTATTTAGGTGTAGCACACCTAGCATATGCAATGCACTTAGCATAGCATATACAGTATATTCAAAAGTCTAGATTCTCTGAAAGCAAAAGACCCATCACCTCTGGTTTTCAGCCTAGACCTTGGAATGGCTAGCAAGACCCTTCCAGAGGATCTGTGTGTGTCCTGGATCATAGGGGGATAGCATATAAGAAATATAGGGGGGGGCTTCAAATAATGCAGGAAAGCAAATACAGGGGTGATAAGGTCAACTTTTTTGGATTGATTTCTGACTGTGACAGGTATATAGGGAGTCACAGTAGTCTAGGCGTGAGGAAATAACAGCATGGATGAGTTTCTCCAGATCTGGGGCTGAAATAATATACCTTATTTTCTCAAATGATAAAGACAGGACAGAACGACTTTCTTTACATGGGGTTCAAAACACAAGTCCTGATCAAAGATTACATCAAGATTGATGGCTAAGGGCTTAGCATAGGTTCCTAGCTCTCCTAGGTTTGGCAAGATCTGAGTTCTGTCAGCTATCCAGAATTGTATTTCAGTAAGGCACTTGTGGAGGCTTGATATATTAGACTAGTCATTGTATGTAGGTATGTAGAGCTGAGTGTCATCAGCGTAACAGTGAAACTGGATGTTATATTTGTGGAAGCTGACACCACGAGGTAGAATATAGTTGGAGAATACAATAGGACCCAGAATTGAACCCTGTGGACACCATAGAGTATGTCCTGGGTGGAAAGTCTGAGCCAGCCATATGCACAGAGAAGTCAGTAAGTAAAGTGTTTTTATATGGCACCTTTCACAGTGCTGCACAGGAGTGAAATAAGACCATCACATAGTAATAAACAATAAAACATAAAAACAGAGAATATTAAAAACACAAAAATACAGACACAAGAGGCTAGACAAAGGCCAGTCTGAACAGATGAGTCTTTAGCTGCTTTTTAAAAGTGTCAATTGAGACTGCAGTCTCAATTGTCCATTGGAAGTCCATTGGAAGGGTGTTCCACAGTGTAGGTGTCACAATTTCAAAGGCTCGGTCATCTATTGTTTTGAACCTAAATCGAGGGACAACCAGTAAGCCCTGGTCAGAAGATCTAAATGATCTACTGGTAATGTAAGGATGGGGTAGGTCACAGATGTACACAGGCTCTATGTAATAACAAGAACCTTAAATTGAATCTTGAGTTGATAGGAAGTTGATAGGAAGCCAGTGTAAGGACGCTAAGATGGGAGTGATGTGAGACGTTCTGAACCAATCAGCAGCCTTGCAGCAGTGTTCTGGACCACTTGTAGACGGTCCAGGGATGACTTACTGAGGCATGTGAAAAGAGAATTACAGACAAGACTCCAACTCAGCTTGTGATGTATTGTGATATGTATTGTGATATGTACTGTATGTATGCACAGTATGTGTGTGTGTGTGTGTGTGTGTGTGTGTGTGTGTGTGTGAGCAGTTCATCATTAGAGCTTCCTGAGTGAAAGGCCACTCAGAGCCCATTGAGAGCCCTTTGAGATGTGTGTGCGTACATTTGTGTGCATGTGTGTGTGTGTCTCCTGACTGACAGCAATGGGGGCCACCTGCTGTGACACCTTGCTTTTGCATGCTGGGAGCTCAGGAGCACCCTGGGCCGTGCTGTCTTCTGATTCGTTGGAGTGGTGAGATCACCATGGCGACCCTGCCCTACTCCCCCCCCGTCCTGGATGTGAGCACCCCAGTAGCGGCTGCTTGACAGGATGAGGTTCCTTCCCAGGGTAGGGACTCTGAAGAAGGAAGGGACGGGTGACACATAAGTAGAGGTCTATAAATAGCTTTACAACCAGACTACACCCTCAGGGCCGTGTTTCAGGTGTTTGCCACTGATAACCTTTCCTTCCCCCATCCGTTTCTGTTGATTCTCAGCATGTCCATCACTCTGATGGAGTGAAGGTTGTTGGAACAATTACATTCTTGAGGTTGGAACACAGGACAGGCTAGTACCAGTTTGACTCATCTAGATAAGTTAACATTAGGCTTACCAGGACAAGTATAGTCTAGCTAAGTTAGCGTTAGGCTTACCAGTATGACTGTCTTCTAGTTAAGTTAACATTAGGCTTACTAGTATGACTATAGTCTAGATAAGTTAACATTAAGCTTCCCAGTAAGTGTGCCGCAGGAAAGATCCACGTGCATAATGTAACATTAGTAGCCTTCTCTTCTGTGCCTTGCTGTGACGCATATAATCCATCTTCTTTGAAAGTTGGTCAAATATATCCAGGTTTCTGTTATTCTGCCCTTGTTGATTAAAACTAATCGTCTTGGGATTTCAAGTCCACTTGCACAGGATTCAAATTGTTGCATCTCGCATAATAAAGATAATTTCCACTGCTCTTTTGAAAAACAATAACAATTACTTTATAAAGCGCGCCCGTAAACTACATCTGACTAACTAAATATGACACAATAATGTCCCTATGAATATCTATACATTCAAACTTTGTATTATTTGAATTATTACTCATCACGGTGAGAGGAATTTTGGCACCTGTTCAGATTCGGCAAAGTGGGACTAATATCTAGTGTTTTTCCTCCCAGAAAAAAAGTCCTTCCCCGCCCGGCCTGGACTACTTTGGAAGTACGAAACGCATGATAAGCTCTGTCTGATCACGGCTGGGTCTTATTGGATCCACTCAGTTATTACACATAATGTCAAACAGACCCTGGACCATGGTAATGGAATCGGACCGACTTGGACCCGGTACTGGCCTCAACCTTTCACAAATGATTATTGATCCTACAAGGCCAAATCTGGAAGGTAATATGAAGTTTACCGTAAAATATCTAATCTTTGCCAATAGAAGTTATCCAATCTAGGCTGTGTGTAGTGCATTTGACCTGGCCTAGCGACCATTGCCCTATAGTGGGCATTAGAGATACAAGCCTGAAAAGGACATCTCTAGCAAAGTCGGTTTGCCACAGTGCCACTTCCGTGGCTTCTTAGGATTCTTTTCAGGAAAGATGACGGAGGTGGCTTCAGGCGAGTACGTGTCTTGTAATGCTAACAAAAATTGCTATTGCGCATTTAAGGCAGGTATACAAATTAAAAGGACAGTCCTTGCAGGGTGGCGCTCTCCTGCCGTCGTACCAACCTCTACTGTGGGGAGAGTACACAGGTGTTACTAAATAGCTTTCCATTAATTGCACTCATTCCCCACAGCTGTGTCAATTCCAGGCATTTTTTGCCGCTCCGCTCCCCTTGTCTACGACTGTCACCGATAACCACGCCCCCTCGTATCTCACAACATCATCTTGAGAAAGAATTGTATTAATGGCGAACACTGGCCCTTACCCTGTCAACAGTTTGTGATTCATGAGTTGTGATAACTATAACCTTTTGTGCTCTCCTTATCATAACTGCCCTGAAGCAGTGACCAATCTCCCTTACACACACACGCTCACGCATACACACATGCGCACTCACAAGCCAGTGTTTGGTGTGACTGATGCAATGCGGTGTTGTGTGAGGAGACAGGACGCTGGCTTTGGAGGCGGCGATGCGCAACACTTTCCACATAAGCTAGTGAGATTTTGGCCCTCGAAGCGGCAACTGGCCCCGTTCCCCTGAAGATCTGTAACGGCCGCCCTTAGCCAGGAAAACACACTTCACAGAGCACACAGAGTGCCGTTAATAGCCACGTCTAATCATTTAAAAACCTAACGGTCAATATGAGTAATGATATTGCAGCGTACTAACGCTGAATATGCCTCAACTTCCTGTTCTGGAGAACATGCTGCATGCGGTGTGGAATAAATGCTTCTCTAATTTCCTGTAAGAAATTACAGGACATTTTTACAGATTTTTACAGTTCATGTAGCATGAAAGACTCCCAACTATGCCTCAAATGAATCCGGGTTTGTGCTGTTGTAACGGCAGGCGTGGAAGTTACACTCAGCTGAAAAAGGTGGACAGAGAGTGCAGTGACACAGTGGTCTGTCATCATACGTTTCAACCAATAGTATGACGCCAGGGGAAAAGGTGTTTACAGCCTATCAAATGGATGTTCTAAAGCTCTGGCACCTTCCAAAAGCTACAGATAGATCTTAAAGGGGTCCTATTATGCCACCAGGTGTGAGCGTAATTAGTAATTACAAGTAGTTTAAAAATTGTTGTGACAAAAATTGTCATTGGGATGACAATTATGAAATGGCTTGTAATGGCTAATCACGCCCACACATGCGGGTATAATAGGGCTCCTTTATTAGAATTTATGAGTAGATTGATTTTGAGGCACTTGATTCAGTCAGTGTTTTATGCCGTCATTGCCGCTGTGGTCTGCCACGGTTATCGATACAGTGGCATATGGTCCTGAAACGGCAGCAGGGAACATGTGGCATAGGCAAATGGAGTAACCATGGTGATGCTCAAGACTGCGTTCTTGTCTCCGGGATCGCAGGATCATAAAAGTTAGAGGCAGCATGCAACATGGCGGCTCTCTCTCCTCCGTCTCTTCATCCCCATCACCCTGTCTCCTTCATCATGTTCATCCCCCATCTTCATCTCAAATGAACATTTTATCCTCTCCCATCTCACTCTCCCTCTCTCTCCCTCTCCCTATCTCTCTATCTCACACTCTCTGTTTTGGTCACTTTTCACCAGATTATACAAGCTTTAAGTGCCCCCAGAACACACACACACACAGCTATTATTTTGCTTCTCTTGCTCCAACTCTCTCTTTCCTCTCCCCCCTCTCTCCTTTTCTCCCTCCCTCCCCCTTCTCTCTCTCTCTCTCTCTCTCTCTCTGTCGCTGTGTGCAGAGTTGAAGAAGCTTATCACCTAGCAACCACAATTAAAGTACAACAAGTCGTGGTGGCGGTGGCAGTCACCGTCGGAGTGTGCTCGGTGGAGCCTTTTCCTGGCAGAGGCGGACAGGTTGATAGAGAGACAGAGAGTGTGCATGTGAGAGTGATGGGGGGAAGAGAGAGAGAGAGAGAGAGTGCAGGAATAGTTGAAACAGGTGGAATTGGGAAAGGAATTGGAGAACAGAGACTGGAAGAGTGAGACTGAGAGGGGGACGGTGTGAGGAGGAGAGACACCCGGCTGGACAGGTATGTGCACGCACTGGTGCTTCAAGCTCAGGTAGCCTCTTAGCCTCATGGTGTGTGTGTGTGTGCGTGCGTGCGTGAGTTCCTACTTATTGTTTTAAGAGGATAGGTTACTCCATCAGCAGTGTGATGTTTCATTGTAAACATGCTGCTGTGAAGGCATGTGACACGCACACACACACACACACACGCACACATGCATGCACATGCACATGTTCAGTATGCCTGATTCAGATTTAAAAAAGAATGAATGGTATGGTAACAATGATCAATAAGGTTGTTCTTTTTGGTACTGCTACCAATACGGTGCTCTGTTTCAATCCTTTATAATCATCATCATCACCATCATCATCCGCATTCTCATCATCATCGTCGCCGTCGTCACACTGCTTGTTCCCCACAGTGTGTGCCGACCGCTTCACCTGCGGTGCGCCTGTCTTCCAACTCACCTACTCGCCCGTCTCACCGCTCCAGTCTCCCAACTCTGGAGCTGTCAACGCGCCTCGCTCCGTCAACACGTCGGTCTGTCGTAGCATGAAGCCACTGGGCCGCGTCCTTCACAACAACAACAACCCAAAAAGCCCTTTGCAGACAAACGTGTTCGTCTGTGGATGTTGAGTTTGGATTTGGTCGTAGAACAATGCGTTAGTCAAGACCAGTGAGCTATCCGTGCAGATGGGGAGATCTGGTGAAAATGAATACATCTAAATGTGTTCATCGAAAGATATATTCACACTCATCACACACAGTGTTTGCATTTATGTCATCTCGTCGAGACACTGGAGATTCTATGCATTACAGAACACACAGTGTAGCTCAAGGTCTCTCTTTCTCTCTCTCTCTCTCTCTCCCTCTCTCTCTCTGTTTTGTGGGAGAGTTGGCAGGTGAAAGGTCGCACTCTCCTCCTGCCAACTGGGAAGGCAGGGCCATGAACACACACACACGTACACAAACACACACACACACAGAATGGTGCCAATGAAAGCAAAGTTACATTTTCTTTCACATATTTCTCATATTTGTTTCGACCAATCATGTCACTGGAGGCAGGGATTTGCATGCAGGCTATTGGCTTTTGGTGGCAGACACAAACTGGGTCTAGCATCAGTAAACTGTAAAAACCCAAAAGTAAGAAAAGTGTGAGTAAAGGTTTAAGATGAACACCATGTCGACTGGCCACTGTAGAAACACACTTAGAAACACACATCAGAATCCCCTCCTTCATCCATTCCATTATGTAGAGCAAGGCACTAATACCACCAGGGTTAGGGGTTATATTCCCTGTGTTGTTACACAGCAGGACAAGTCATGAATACTGCCTGGATCAGGTGTTCTGTTGCTTGTGTACAGTTCTAACCTGACATTGACACTGCCTGGTGGTTCTATGCCCTTTGTATAGCAGTCCCATACACAGAGATTAGATTATCAGTAATGATGAAAGACAATCAGAATCTTAATTCAATGTTGATATTTAATGTACTCTTGTTGGTGATAGCTGCACTTTATTGGAAGGTTGTAGCTGTACTTTGGCAACTTCAACTTTGAGATTGATTCACAGCTTTTTGTAGTTAATTATTCATTGTCTGAAAGGCGTCATATTTGCATAAAGATATTATGCGGATTGTATGTTAATGCATACATATCATTACATAGTAACATACCCAGTGTTGCTATTCCATTGTGCTGGCCGCTTAATTTCCAGGTAACCTAGTAACCAGACAGTCTAATAGCCAGGTAAACTAATTACCAGGTAATTTACTAATCAGATAACCTATTAAACAGGTAAACCAGTAGCCTGGTAACTAGGCAACCTAGTAACCAGGTTGCCTAGTTACCAGGCAGGGTAATCTAATAACCAAGTAGCCTAGAAATCATGTAACAAAGTAACCAGGTAGCCTAGTAACCAGGTAGGCAGGTAACATAGTAACAATATAGCCTCGCAACCAGGTAAACTAGTAACCAGGTAACCCAGGTAGACTTGTAACCAGGTTGCCTAGTAACCAGGTTATTATGTAGCCTAGTCACCAGGCAGCCAGGTAACCTAGTAACCAAGTAGACTAGTAGCCAGGTAGCCCAGTAAACTAGCTAGCTAGCCTATTGACCTAGATGCCAGGAAACCTGGTTACCTGCCATCCAGGTTGACTTGAAATTGCATTGCACACCAATGCATGAGACTTTGTGTCTTGAAGACACAAAGTCCCTTGCACTGTGTGCAAGGGGGTAAGAGGTAGGTTAGGGCTGTCCACAGAGAGTATCCAGATTGATATTTTCTAAGAAAAATGTAAATATGTAAATGATCAAATCAGCCGGCTGTTTCCTAAAAAACTCTCTACATGTGTCTGTGTCTAAGTTTGGTTGTACATTATTCCTCAAGAATACCAGAGCCGAGTGACACACACACACACACATATACACACACACACACACACTCATGTGAACATAGGAAAGTGGACCACGCGATCATTACTTGGGAGACATAGCGGAACATGCAACAGATGAGCGTATTGGAACCAGAGCCCTTTAATCAAGGTTAGCTTTAATTGTGATTGCCTCTAATTATTTTAATAGGAACAAGTCAATTAGCTGTGTAATAAGTGGCCCCTGCACCAATAAGATTGATCTTTTGATTGGCCGTGGCCTAAAGGTAGTCCAACTGGGATTGGCTAGGGGTCAACGGCAACTGTAAACACAGCCAAACAAAGATGGATTGGTTTGTGTGAGATTAAGTGTGTGTGTGTGTGTACACACACACACACACACACACACACAAACCAATCCGTCTTTGGTTGTGTTAGGTTACATACAGTAACACATACATACAGTTTTTGTCCATGTTGTCCAAATGGTTTATATTTTTACATTGCTTTTGAGTTGAATTAAGGTGTATTATCTTTCAAATGTTTGATTGCTCTCTCTCTCTCTCTGTTTCTCTTTCTTTCTCTCCCTCTCTCTTCCATGCAGAGTTTGGGTTCAGCAGACAGAAAGGAGTCCCAGCATAAAAAGTAAGTAACACAATGACGTAGCTAGCCGCCTGTTTGTCTGCTGTCTCCACGGTACATGCTTGTTGTGTTCATTCTACCTTGATATAGGTAGAGAGCGAGAGCGAGAGAGCGAGAGAATACTGTGTGTTCCTGCTGTCTCTCAACCCCAGACCTCAAGCTCCTGGCCTTGATCCTCTGTTCGAAAAACTTCATACAAACACACGCAAATTCATGTTGAATACATTAAAAAAGTAATCTCCTCTTCAAATGTGAGGCAGGGATGGAGGCAGAGAGGCAGGGAGGGAGGGAGGAAGGGAGGAAGGGAGGAAGGGAGGCAGGGAGGCAGGGAGGGAGGGAGGCAG
>OMOU01065256.1:0-12520 GCA_900312585.1 Malacocephalus occidentalis | reverse complement strand
CCCACACTTACCACACGCCCTCATCTCTGGGCTGCAGGCCAAGTAATGAGAAAATTTACAGCCACCCCTGGAGTTTATTAGCTCAGTTGCCATGGAGGACAACGAGATCCCTTTGCTTTGACCTCCCGGAATGTCCCAAAAAGCCACTGAGCCCCTGTTGGTGGGAAACCGCTTGTTTCTTAACATACAATGTCCTGGGGGGTCGACAGTCCAAAACATGCATGGCCATTTAAGATGCAATGTTCCCAGTAAAAGCTTCTTAACAAGTTGATAATTCAGCACTTTTAAAATGCCATCATTGTCGTGTGAGTCAATTTGGGAACCCGCATGTTGGGGGCAGGGATGGGTCAGGGCCTGATGTTATACACTGTAGTGAAAAATGCCTTCTCCGAGGCATTGTCCTAAAGGGCACCTGCTCCACTGGCTACCCTGTGTTATTCTCATGTCGCAGGCTCACATGACTATACTATTCATACTTCAGGTCGAATGATTATATTATGTGGATATATTATGTGGATGTACACATGTATGTGCAATTAATAGGCTATACTGAAAATAAAAGAATGAATACAACAATAAAAACGTAATGTTCATTTAATCTATATATATATATATATATATATATATATATAAAGGGTTCTGGCAAAAAAAAGGCAATATTAAATGTAGCCTTTAATATACTGTTATATACATTATTACAGGATATTATCATTATGGTTATTGTTGTTATTATTATTATTATTATTGTTGTTGTTGTTATTATGTTAAAAGAAACCCAGAGTATTGGTCAAGAGTATTACCAGCCAGTAGCCTTTTGGTTGTAATTAATCACTTGAAACGCTGAAGTGGAGGAGGGGAAAGTTAGAATAAGAGTGTACTAAATATGGGCACTACCTCCTCTTACCTGTCTCGATGGCTCCGCTACTCAGCGACATTAGTCCGATCAGAACAGTCATCTTTACCAATTGTTGTAACAGGCTGTCAATAAGCGACTCCATTGCGTCTTCAGCAGCGGCCTGTCGCCCTATCAGCAGCCCAATAAGTCCAAGCTAATAGTTTTACATAAGGTCGGTCGAAGCTGGTCCTGCGTCTTGTTGTGTCTGTCGCTACACGATCATCTCTGAAATCTCAAATAGTAAACAGGCGTGAATGAGCGTTGCGCTGGGCGAGAGGAAACATCACGTAGCCTCGGGTCCGTCTGAAGTTGTTGGTTCCACTCCATCCACTACGTGTCCTGCTGTTGCCATGACACTCCCGGGGGTGGGTCGGACCAATGGAACAAGGGCCCCGTGTGCGGCGATCTTTCTTTTTTAATGGATAACAATTAAGACATTACATTAAAATTGAACGAATCAATGTTATCTAAAGATAGCCAATGAAAGATTGTTTGTGAAAATGAAGCCTATATGATCACATTGTAAATAAACGGCCGTCAAAACCCTAATAGTGTTGTGATGTCCAACAACCTGTAGCCCAAAGTAACACACTTCTTAGGACCTGAAATCCAATGAGCATAATTTAGCTTTAAATGCAACAAGCGACACTGAGAGGATATGTGATGCCTGAGCAACAAATTATATTTAAGTACAACGCTGATTGTGGTCAAGCCAGCCGCCACTTAAAAACTACAGTCAAACTAGCCCCCACCTTTTTCAGATGTACAATAGTCTGTGGTTTTCACAATAGTCTGTCAAAATTGGCCATTTTCTTTTATTATCATTCTGACTATAGAGGGAACACAGCTCATATGTGACATTTCAAAGGGCTTTCATTTTTAAATTCAGGTTGAATGATTATATTATTATAATTATAATTTTAAAATTTAAAATAAGGATGTCCTGATACGGTCTGATTGACACTCTGAGGTTGTCTGCTATCTATTGAAATGAAATAGGTCTGTTTCCTTTTAACATCACCCTGACTATAGAAGAAAAAAAAAGCATATGACATTTTAGAGGGTTTTAATTTCAAATCCTTGCAGAGTTCTTTGACAATATTCTAACAAAGGAATCCTATGATCCTGGTTCAGTTCTGTCAAGGATGGATACTAATTTGCTTTGAGGTTTCAAGTTAGAACGGCATTCTGTTTGAGGGGTTGGGCATGAGAGCTAATGGATGTTACCTGTACAGGGTAAAATCCTGCTCTCACCATTCTATGCACATATTTTGGACCAGAAGAGCCAAACAGAAGAGTCTACTAAAGTCTACTTGAGATTCTGTTGCACCAAGAATCCCATTGTACACCAAGATGAGGAGCAGTGATAGCTGAGGCTTTGGAACACAAGTGGCCAAATAGGTAGCTTTAAGAGCAAAGTGTATGATCATTTTTGGTATTAATTCAAATTGTGTGCTCAAAGAAAGAAGAGATCATGGATTAATTATTGAAATTGTTCCTGGTCACCCACCTATCAGCTCTCTCACTCTACCTTGCCAAATTCTGTCCATCCTGAAATTGCCTCCTGTCTGTTGACCTGGTGTTTCCTGCCTACCTCCACATATTGTTTTATTCTATACTGCCTGGATTATCAGTTTTTTAAATACATCCATTAAAGCCTTTTTTCATCACGTCTACTGTGTCTATCTGGGTCCTACGTCCAACCCTAACATATGGTAGTGGGCAGTGGGGGGGGGCCCTGGTGAGGTCAGAGTTCACAGTCCTGATGACCTGCGGAAAGAAACTCTGTTTTAGTCTCTCTGTTCTAGCAGCGTGACTGCGGAGGCACTTGCCTGACCGCAGCGGTTGGAACCGGTTGTTGTTGGTGAGGATCCTCCATGATCTTGCAGGCTCTGGTTCGACACCTCCTGGAGTACAGGTCCTGCAGGGTGGGGAGTGTAGTGCCAATAGTGCACTCAGCTGGACAGAGATCAAATATAAAATGGCAAGCAACCAGAAAGATGGGGTGGTTGAGCGCTGAAACCGCACCCTGGTGACTCGGCTAGCCATCCTCCCCAGCCGCCACCACCGGGATTGGGGCCGTCACCTGCCTCTCGTCCTGTGGTCTTGCCGGACTGCAGGACAGGAATCCAGCTGATGTACGTCTGCTGCATTCATGCTCGGGTGGGAACTTCCAACACTTGTGGATCTGGTGATCAGGGCCCCGCCAGATCGCTGGGGGCGCAGAGCTGGACACCAACCGACAGCTGACAGACCGCCTGAGGTTGGTCCACGAGTACACCCGCCAGGCCCAGTCTAGTTCAGGGGTGCAGCAGAAGAGAGCCTACATCACCCACTATCGGGGCCAAACCTTTGCGCCCAGGGACAAGGTGTGGGTGTTCTGCCCTACCCTCACCAAGGGCGCATCCCCAAAGCTGCGGAACCACTGGCGCAGACTGGCTGAATTCCTGGGGCAGATGATGGAAGTTGTGTACTGGGTGCACATGCCGTGACAGGGGCGCATGGTGGTCCTGCACCGTGGCAGACACTTGCTCCGCCTACTGTGGAAGAGGGGGGCTGTGGCAGTCCACCACCCCCCGACCAACGTGACCATCCTGAGAGCGGCCTGCTCAATGACAATGGTGGCCCGGACACTTGCTTATGTGTTGGGTGATGGAGTTGTTGAGGATGACTAACCCCTCAGGAGGGGGCTATGTAGTGACCAGGGGGCGGAGCTGCGCTGATTATGCGCAAAGGAAAAAAATGAGGTTACATTGGAATTTGGTTAGAAAACAGTGTGTTAAAATGTTTGAATCCATGTTCAGTAGTGTTATTTCTAGTATGATTTGCGTGCGTTTATCCGTCTATAATCTGTGTGTTCAATAATTCAGGTTCATGTTGTGCCACCATTGGTCTAATGTCGTGCTGCCTAGAGTGACCCCCAGTCTGTGTTTGTGATGTGGTGGGTGAATGGCAAATAAAACATTCTGCTTGGAGTCATGTGGACAGGATAACTGAAAAATACTCCCATTGTCCGAGTCGGGGTGCATGCCTTCGCTCCCTCCGTGGCACTCGCCACAGTCTGTTTAAAGCGACAATAAGCCTACCACCCATAAAACACCGTTTTTCTCTTGCTCAAAACTGATATGAGTCCAGCTGAAACTTCATAGTGGTTATATTTTAATGATCATAGCCCACCCAGTCCTTCTTACTTGTTGAGATATACAGTATATATGACATATTTATGCCTCAAATTGACTTGAGTCATTCATGGGGGTTATATGGGGGCCTGAATCATGTTCTCAGTCAGGCAATTTTTTTTATAATCCAATTAGCAAAAATACCTAGGCGGTGCCGGGATTAGTCCACAACAACCCAAAAGGATGGACGCATGCTGACACCTAGAGGTAACTTGTTGGTATCACACCTAAACATGTAAACATGTAATATTCAACAATCCTCCAATAATACAGCTGATAACGTTTGGCAACCCAAAAGTATGTTGTTCCAAGTATGTATTTTAATAAAATATAGAAATATTGTTATATATATAGTTTATACTATATATAATCGTATATGATTTATATGGGCAACAACGTGTCATAAGTTGTGTAATATTGACCAGGATTGACCAGATTCCTTTCGCTAGACGCAACACAAAGCCTTCTCCGAGCAAGGTTGCAAGTCATACTCTGCCGTGCATGGGAAATGAATGGGCTTCTAGGGAACTGCTACGCAACCACGTCACACGTATGAGGCATTGTGTCCCACACTTCCTCTTCATCAAAAAGTAGCAGTGAACGTGTAGCCTGAACTAGCAAGACGTGCGCGTCGCTCCGGGGGGGTTGCATATGCGACATAAGGTACAATTAGTATGCACAGTATGCTCCCCTTAGTATTCGTATGCTTCCCCTCCCTGCAGGGGGAGGGTAGTCATGTGACCGGGGTAAAAGGTCTTTTGTCTGAAGCGACCAATCATAGGACTCACCGTAAATTACCCATAGGTCTGTTCGGTGGCCTTACAGAATAGTCTTAACAATAATACACATTTATAGATATTCTAACCCAATATGGGCCCAGGATCTATTACGAGTGTGTATAAATATGGGTATATGTATGTCTCTGCCCCGCAGTGAAAAGTACCATTAGAGAATCTTTGTCGTATGACCTGGCATATATATACAAGTCGGTTTCCGGTTGAGTTTGTGTTACTTCGGTATCACATATACTAAAATTGGAACGATACAGAGAAGATTAGCATGGCCCCTGCGCAAGGATGACACGCAAATTCGTGAAGCGTTCTACCTTTTGGCATATTTTTATGATTGTGGGCATATGTCATGGTTTTCCTCCTCTCTAGTTGCGGCGTGTGGCATGACTACAATGCACTAGGCACTAGGTGGCGCCACCGCCGGCTAGTTGCATCGGGTTGTATTTCTTCATGTTTTGTGTGTTTTGTGTATGTATTTATTGTTCTGTGATTTATGTTCATTGAGCCCATTATTCCCTCAAGTTAATCGCAGCCCCTTGTTTGTATTAATGGATAAGGACTTGACAGAGATTCAATGGGATAATCTAAAGGCCAGAGTGCGAATGATACACTGACAATGAGGGGGAGCCCACCCTTTCTCTAGGGCGTAAAGGGAACGCAGGCGCTGCTTCAGCTGAAGTCTTAAGGATGATTGACGCTTGGGCCCTCGACACTTTTGAAAAGTGTCGCTCGACAGAAACGTCGCGACGTATTCAATATATGCGTCACCATGGTAACCAGACTATCCTCCAGCCGTTCTATCTGCCTGCAGATGCACGTGTACATGTGTCGAGGTGTCCCTGAGCAAGACAGCTGCCCTAGCTGCTCCTGACTTGTTACCTGGACGTACATTTGGAATATATGCATGTGGACCCGTGGATTGTAGTATATGAATAGCTGCTGTTGCTGCTCCTGGGAGGCCCCAAAATATTTTTGTTGATGACAGTTTTGTATTTTTGTTGATTTAAATACATGCACTATACTATTCTAAATGTTACATTTTATTGGGCTTCTGAAAAGTATCATATGATAAACCAGGAAAGCAAGTGGCTTTTAAGATATTCCACGGGGTTAACTAAGCAGGTTTTACAAAGTACTACCTGGCATTTTAAGCAATTTTTCCACTGCATAGTACAGGCTCGACTAGACTCTCTCGCTTTAGAGCGTTTCCACCAGGCAAGATAGTACCTGGTACCTGGTACATTTTAATTACCCGCTACATCGAGGTTCCAAGCGAGCCGAGGGGATACCAAAAACTGACGCGCAAACTGGGGTTGTCAACACGTTAATGTTGATGAAACAATCGTTAAATAATTAAGGGCTTAATTTTTTAATGCATAATAATCGCCGAGGTACATAGCCTATATAAATAGCCTATTTATGTTTCTCAACAGCCCTCTTATTGGTAACATTAGCAGCATCTTATCCTGTCTGCTGATTACCAGCAAGGGGTTAACCTAGCAATTATTAACGCTTGAAGATTGTTCTATTCAAAGCTTATTGTACCTCAGTGATCTATATTGTTGTTTCTCTTTTAACAAATGTACTTTTGTTCAGAACAATGTTCAGTTATTAAAGATATTTGCACACCTGTTTATGATGTGTAATATCTGCTACTTCTGTTATTTTTGTCCTTCTATTTATAGTTTACATGGAAGGGATCGTTTATTCCGTTGTATTTGTAAATAAAGCATCATGGTAATAAACAACTCAGTGGATCCAACTGAATTTTGTGTCCGATGATTCCCCCAACTTTGGGGGACCATGAGCTCATTCCTCTGGAGACATTTCCTCTGTGTTGATTAAATGACACACACAAAAGTGGAGTCTCCATTCACTTCTTCATCAGTGCATGGAGGGAGAATATTACGACCAGAGGGGAAAGAGTACTGAAAATCTGTACTCCAGTAAAAGTACTGGTGCATTACTGAAATATTACTCAAGTTCGAGTAAAACTACTGGTGTTAAAACAAATACTTGAGCAAAGGGTTAGGCATAAATTAAACATACCTGTTAAAAATTACAGTAACAGGAAGTTACTTTAACTTGATACTGCTGAGCAGTGAAAAGGGTGCCTCACACCTAAAAGGTACTATAATTATTTGAATGGTTTTGTATTATAGGCCTATTTCTAGCTAGAAATCACATATTTCCCTTTTTTATATCGTGAATGTCCCTTGAACATTGTACAAATTGCCAGTATCTTGTTCTTATCGTTCAGCGTCCAATTAAGTGGTCAGACCTATGATGTCTGACACTAAACTAAGTGTCAGACCCATGATGTGACACTGAAGTGACGTAGCCACGTCAGGAGTGACGTAGCCCACGTCAAGGAGTGACGTCGTATTGCTTTGGAGCGGAGGAATAATTTATTTATAAATTGACGCAAGGGCGCTAAATCTAAAATATTTTTTGACTAAAATGTGAACATGGAGATTTAATCAATAGCTCGACATAGACAAGGTTCAAATATATTTATTTGTTCAAAATAACCGCGTAGCTCGTTGTGTTAGCATAACTGCTGTGTTATGCTAATCTCCAAGCTAGCGGATGTTAGCTTTATTTAACATTGCTGAGTCTCGTTTCATTGTGGATTTACTGTTGACTTGGTGAACGTCTAGGCTAAATATTCGCAAGGATTCTGTTTGAAACCAGATGCGGTGAGATGTGTGGTTGTCTTAACTGTGCTAAGCTAGCTGCTAACAACATTAGCATCGCCGACACCAGGGCCGCCTGCTCGCCGACCTTCTTCTATCTTCTCATCCTGGCCTGTGGTTTGTTGGGTTGGTTAGGTGATGGCGCCCCGTCTGCAGCTGGAGAAGGCTGCCTGGCGGTGGGTCGACACGGTGAAGCCAGAGGACATCCGCCGGGAGCATATCGAGCTGTCTTACCGGGTGAACGTGGCTGCTTGCAGGAGAGGGACGTGCAGGTGTGTGGTGACCCCTCCATCCGTGTAAAAATAAAAATATTACACATACACAAGATGCACTGTATCTTATACTACAGATACACAACATGCACTGTATCTCAGTGTATTTGTTATAGTCTAGTGGATGCCAAATGTCTTGTTCAATAGCTAGCAGTCTAAGAGATACTAACTGGTGTGCAATGGGGCAGGAGGAACTGTAAAGGTAACCCTAACTGCCTGGTGGGGATTGGAGAGCAGGCCTGGCTGGGAGACATTGACGAGAACGCTTTCCACAACATTGATGACCCCAACTCTGAGCGTCGAGACAAGGTACATCTTCCCTACTGTGTCATGCTTCTTTCCTAGTCTCCCATTATCATAATGTTCTATTGCAAACCTGCCTGTGTCAACACTTGCCTCTGCAGAACACCTTTGTGGGCCTGACCAACCTTGGAGCAACATGTTATGTTAACACATTCCTGCAAGTCTGGTTCCATAACCTGGAGCTGCGCAGGAGCCTCTACCTGTGGCAGAGTCCCCGGGCTCAGGACCACAACATCCACCTAGGTACAGTCCACCTATGTAAGGTCCACCTTGTTAGGTCCTCTTAGGTGGTCCTAGGTAAGGTCAACTGTCCATCATGGGCTGCCTATGGGCAGAGGGCACTGCAAGACAACATGACTACTAGAGACTATTGCTGCTTTTCCACTGCATAGTACTGACTCGATTCGCTTTATTTTCCAGAGCTTTTCCACTTGGCTAAAACTGGTACCTGGTACCAGTATCCGCTATGTCAAGCTTCCAAGCGAGCTGTGGTGGTACCAAAAGCTGACATGCAAACTGGAGTTGTCCTAAATAACGTGTTAATCAGAATCAGAAACAACCTTATTGCCTTAGTTTTTGCAAACAAGGAATGTGCTTTTGTGCAATTGGTGCACATTGAGCATTAAGCAGAAAGTAATAACAGAAATGTAAAACAATGCAAAAAATTCAGATTAGATTCAGATAGAACTGAAAGTGTTGTCACTTTCACTGTGAACCCTTTTTTCTAAATTCCATTTATATTGAGGATTGAAAAATATTGTTAGTCCAAGTAGAACTAATGTTTATCAGTTTCTAAAATATAATTATTGCAAACTCATAATAATTCATAATAATTTGTTGCTGTCTGGTCTTTTTTTCTTTGCATTTCAGATTATGAACCTGAATCCATTTGCGAACACCTCCAATATCTATTTGCACTTCTGCAAAACAGCAACAGGAGATACATTGACCCGTCGGGTCTGGTGAAAGCCCTGGGGCTGGACACGGGACAACAACAGGTCACAACATCTGCTTACGTTATGGGATCGTAGACAGGAGAACATGCTGTACTGCAGTTATGCACACCTTAAAGACACAACTTGTACTAAATCATTAGTTCCTCAATTGCCATGATGAGGTTAAGGAAGTGGCATTATTCCTGTTTGTACTCATACATCCTCCACAGCACAACACACTGAAAAACCTATAGGCTGGGATTCTCTGACATCGTTGTATGACAAAATATACTGACACAGACACAAAGTTAAGTTGCTCTTAAAATGGGATTTTGGTCCTTGGTTACTTATAAATATAGCCAACCTGTATATTGTTATAGGCCTATTGGACAGAATATGAGGTGATTGGAATACAAGCACTTTTTTCACAGCTTTTCCTAAACTTTAAAGATAATTGGTGATTCATTAATCATTAACCAATAGTTGTGCGTATACTGTTGTCCTCCTCTTTCGTCTTATCATCTACATCTCAACACTGTGCATGGTAGGATGCCCAGGAGTTCTCTAAACTGTTCCTGTCCCTGCTGGAGGACACCTTATCCAAACAGAAGAGCACCACTCTCCAGAACATGATCCAGCGCCAGTTCTGCGGACAGTTCTCCTATGTCACTGTGTAAGACTCCTTTCAGACCCTGACCCCCAGATAACACATCGGGATATCGCATAAGATTATCTCTGTAGAAAACCTACTCTATTGTACTGTACTATAAGGGAGTATAATAGGTTAAGTATTCTACAGAGTGAGAATACTTAAATTTCATTTAATGCAGTTTTATGTGAGAAAAACAGGTATAATGCTCAGTTAAGGTTTTCGATGGAATTGAGGTTATGTTAATTGTGCAAGCTTTACAGTAGGTATTTGTGTGGCCTTGAATTGAAGAGTGACAGGAATGTATATTATGGAATATGTATTTGAATAATTTGGAAGACCAGGCCTGGCTGGTGTCTGTAAGCTCTATGTTTCTGTTTCTCTGTGCAGGTGTAACCAGTGCGGCCGTGCCTCCCCACTCCCGTCCAGATTCTACGAGCTGGAGCTCAACATCCAGGGCCACAAGAACCTGGCGGAGTGCATCACAGAGTTCCTCAAGGTACCACTTGTTCAGTGGATCTGAATATCCCCCATAGAATGTTGGGCGCCCCAAATCCTGTCGCTAACATATACATCAATTGTTACATTGTCATTATTGTAAGATGTTCAATTCAAGATCAATTCAAAACGTGCCTGTTCGAAATCGATCTATTGCGTTGGGTCCGGTATTGCTGATTACAGCTTTCACTAAAACACTCACTCGACACTGCACTTCCTTGGGTCGCCAGCCATACTCCCACCAAGTGTTAAGTCAGTTGGATGAACGGTTGACGAAAAGAATAACGTACGTGCACGCGCTCATCAACACAGTGCACGCGCACATCAGCACCATACACAAATGATGGGTACAAATGACAAAATGAAACTAACGGTCATGCAACATGTGTGTCCATATCATCAACTCACCAAAGGAACTCGTATCCATTTCATTCGGTGCGATTTTATCATTTTCTCAATCAGGGCCCACAGAAACAAAAGAGGCGCTGGGCTGCACCCTAAGATCTGAACAGTCAAATCATTCAGATTGTCTCATATTTGTCTCACTATGGTATTCCTAACACATTACACCAGGGGTGTCAAACTCATCTGAGGTGGAGGGCCGTAACAGACCAAATGCTACTTAGCAGGGGCCGGACTAAATAGCATGAAATTATATGATTTAAGATGTACTCTCTGTGCGCTATACAGCTTAATCATCTAATTTAACACCTCATTGGCTGAATTATACTGCTAGTGAAATGCTCACCAATCTCCTGCAGCTTAGTGGATATTTGTAGGAACTACAACCGAAAATCTTGCGATTGTATGTGTGATTGAGGATAAAGTGAACAAATCCATCAGAAAGAAGAAATCAATCCGGTTTATCAAATTGCCTCCCGGGCCGGATTGGATCAGCATGCGGGCCGCATGTTTGAAACTCCTGCATTACACCATTAGATGATATATGTATAGCTCTATTCTACCTTTTAGTACTTAATTAGGCTTGCATATTAACCATGGGTACAACCCTCGAGACCGAGAAGCACAGCTTCTCCCAACCAACTAACTTCTGGAGAACACCCAGCGTTCCTCATGCTGTAGTATTGTTTGTCTGGCAGAGGGCAGAGTCATCGCTGACCTTTGGTGCTCCATGCTCCCAGCGTTCTCCAAAACAAACAGGAAGCCATCCTCTTAGATTGGTCAGCAGGATGCGTCCCTGTGATTGGTGGAGCTCAGTGCACGTTGCGTGTTTGTTTTGCCAGACACTAGAGAAATTGAATATCAAACCGTGTTTTAACGCGTGGTGTCACATGCGAGCTCTGCCTACGACTTTTTGCCACGGGAAGAAGGGTTAAAGTGGGGAAGCTGTGTGCCTGGAGTGCAGGAGGAGAAGCTGGATGGAGATAACCGCTACTTCTGCGAGACTTGCCAGAACAAGCAGTGTGCCACGCGCCGCATCAAGCTGCACAGCCTGCCCCGCACCCTCAACCTGCAGCTGATGCGCTTCGTCTTCGACAGGTCGGTCTCAGAAGAACCAATGCAGTAGCATCTTGTCTGTGCCGCATGGTTGGAACGCTGCTGCCACACACTGGGCCAGTTTAAAGGGCAAAGGTCAGGGGCCATCTAGATGTCAGAAGCTTTGACTTGTGGTGTTGCTTCGCTGTGCTTGCGTGTCTTCAAGGCAAACGGGCCACAAGAAGAAGCTCAACACCTTCATCAGCTTCCCAGAGCAGCTGGACATGGGGCCTTTCCTGGAGAGCATGCAAGGTATCTGCCCTTCACACACAGCATGGAGCATCTCCAGGAGTTGACCTGGGTCCAATGGATCAATGTGCATTCATACATTCATAACCCTATAATCATTGTAGTGCCCAGGCCTACACATTTCCTTTTGTTTGGTACAGAAACGAAAAGAAAAATGTAAAGCAAAAACAACAATTCACACTAATGGTGAATCTTGCTTGCAGTCACAATATATGTCCAAAAATGCATACGGGTGCATGCGCGTGCATGCAGGAAACATGCGGGTAGTCAGCAGCGCAGTAAGTAGGAAAATGCTAGCATACTGTAATATTGTGCTGCAGGTGTGTGTATTGGACCGTAGGGGGGGCCTTGAATGGTGTGACAATATACGGTGCACTGTGTGTGTGGCCCACCCTGACTCACCTGAGGCTGCTTAAACCAGCCCTAAACCACACACTCCACCAGTGGATGAGAATGTGGTGACAGCGAAGGCCAAAGCATGATTCAAATGCTTCCCAATGTAATCTGAAGGCTGCATTCCATTGCATACAGTCCACCTGTATGGGAGCTTTGGTCT
>OMOU01065254.1:0-11890 GCA_900312585.1 Malacocephalus occidentalis | reverse complement strand
TAACTAAAAGACCTAAAAGTTTATTTAACAAACACAAATGAACACAAAGCATACGATACAAAGCGACACTATATTGACAACAAGCCATAATACTGTATTCACTGAACAATATTTATAATGTATTTATTTTCTATCATCTTATTGCAACATACTGTACATCTACTGTATAGGCAACAAAAACAAGTCTCGCAATACTTGATCACTAGAGGGCCAAAGTGCTGCGCAGGGTTGAATACATGGGGCTGAACTCAACAAAATGCTTCACAAATTATTTCTACTATCTCCGGCAGTAGTGGCTTCCCTAAATCACTTTTAGGGAAGTTTTTTTCAGTAGGTGGCATTTGACTAAAGCGGGCACATATTTAGCTTCATAGTTCAGGACAGCAGATCAATCAGTGAATGTAGCTGGAGCATTAGGAGCTGAGATGGAAACTATATATTCACCATTCACTGTCTATGCTCAATAGCGCCCCTGGTGTTTGGTTCACATATCCAAGTGGCGTATCTTGTGTCATTATGTTATTAGACACACGGCCGGGCCTGTGCATGGGCACCCACCACCCATAGGGGTGCCAAGCCAACCGCGTAGACCTGAGAATCTGGTCTGGTCTAGTGCACAGCCCTGGTGAGATAGCATAACATTAAAAAAACAGAAAAATCATACATATTTGGAATGATTTGCAGACTTTTGCATCTAGTTTTATGAATTGGCTGATGGCAATGTTGGATTGCACTGAAGCTTACCAGAGCTAGGATATAATATAGGATATAGCTATTTACCTCTTTGAAATTCAAAAACAGTATTTCAAATTGTACAATTTCAAAAAGACAATTTGTAATATTTTTATTTTCAATATTCACTACTATCAGATACAAAAGTTAAAGTTGCAGATATTCAAAATATGATATTCATTACTCATATTCAACTGGCCAAAATAGGGATCGGAATTCAGGCAATAAAAACTCTAACCAAAGTAACAGCTGTCCCTAATCCTGCGGGCCAATCAGAGTGCAGTCTGTCTGTCATGTGATCAAAGAAAACTCCTCAACCATTAAACCAATGAAACGATGTCGAGGCTTATGTTATTTCATTGATCTGATCGCCATCACTGGGGCATCACACAGGATATACATATACTACGGGTACATATCCATAACACGTCAATAATCATCAAAAATGTATCCTGCCAGAATGTGTCACTATTGGTGACATTGAAAGTGCATTTAGGGTGTATATTCCAAACTCATACAATATATATTAGCCACCATGTGATAATAATTAAATGGCCATCATATCCGTGGAGACAGTTGAACTTCCCAGCTACAAGCTTGTTGGTTCTGAAATAAAATGTGAATACATTGTTCAGTTGACACAATAAATAACATTCAAAACACAACCAAAACGAAGTTGATGACACTCAAACATTGAATTGGAATGTTAGCAATGGAGAATCGATTGTTAGCATGGTTGTGTGTTCAGAAGTACCTGCCATCTTTGTCCCTTCCTTGGTCTCCGCTGGAACACCGACTCCGTACTCATTCTCACCGGTCACTCTGAAGAAGTAGATGACCCCCTCCACCAGATCAGACACTCGATAGGACAGCCGGTGGCAGCTGTCTGTCAGGCTGGTCCATCCATGCCTGCTGATGTCACGTATGTCCACACGGTAGTTCTTGACCGGGGCTCCTCCCTCATTCTCAGGTGTATCCCAGGTGACGGTTACGCTGGTTTTAGTCACGTCCTTCACGGCCACACGTGCCGGGGGACCAGGGGAGTCCAAAACCCTTACGTTGAGGGTGAGACTCACAGACCCGGCAGGATTCTGTAGTCTCACCAGATATTTTCCTGAGTCATCGCGCGTGGCCCGCTCAACTGAAATGGACGTGACAGAAGTAGATGTGCTGATGAGTCCTCTGACTCTCAAGTCTACATCCGCCTTGTCCCAGCTCACCGCCGGAGTAGGTTTTCCTGTAAATGGCACCGTTAAGGTGAAGGAGCTGCCATCTTTAACAACGATTGCCTTGCGCATCTCGTTGCTAATATGAAATTCAGGTTTCTCCTCTATTTCCATGGCCACTTGCGGATCCGTCTCCGGACTGGGCTCACTCACACCTATCTTGTTGATGGACCTGACGACAAACACATACTCTTCCCCTGATGTGAGGCCAGTTACCGTGAACGCTGTGTTTTCAGTGTTTGATACACCTTCACTCCAACTGTCCTCTGTTGTTTTCCTGTACTCAACCCTGTACCCGCTCACGACCGCTCCACCGTCAAACAGTGGCTTGTTCCAGGACAGGGTGATGGAGGACCTGGATGACTCAATGACCAGGGGCCTCGCTGGTGCGGACGGAAGGAACTTGGGGTCCTCTGCCAAAGTGAGCACGGATGGCGTACTTGGCTCACTTTGCCCTGCAACATTCTCTGCAAAGACTCTGAATTCGTACTCGCACCCTTCACGCAGGCAGGTCGACCCGAAGGTCATACACAGGCTTTTTATTGACACGCATCCATCGAAGGCCCTGCTTTTCCCTCTTTTCAATGATGTAACCACTGATGCTGCTGCCGCCATCAGTGGCTGGTCTCTTCCAGCAGACGGTCATCGCTTCACTCGTTGCACTTGTAACCTCGACGTCAGTTGGAGCTGAGGGAACAGTGAATGGATCGACTGCCCTTGTGGGCTCGCTCTCAAGAACTTCACCTTCGCCATATTTGTTCACTGCCTTCACCCTAAACAAATATTCATTTCCTCTGAGTAGCTTGCTGATTTTGCATGTAGTTGAAATCATGTCCCCGTAAACCAGAGTCCACGCCACACGGCTGGTTTCACACTTTTCAACGATGTAGTACATTATTTCAGCTCCACCCGTCTCCAGAGGAGGCCCCCAATTAAGTGTGCATTTTTCTGCTGACAGTCCAGTAATTGCTAGGGGTCCATTCGGAGGCCCCGGTCTGTCGAGTACCTTGCAGCTGAACGTTTTAGAGGAAGTACCACCAGTGTTCTGTGCAGTCAGTGTGTACTGTCCAGAGTCCTTTCTCGTACATTCTTTTATGAGTAATGAGGTATGCACCTTTGTTAAGGTTATCTCAAACCTTCCCTTGGTGTCAATTCTTCTGCCATTCTTTGACCAGAACGCCATTGGTTGGGGACGACCACTGATAGCAGCATCTATTCTCAGGAGGTCTCTTGCGTTGACCACCATCACCTGATTACATCTGTCATCCAGGACAATAATGGGTGGATCCACGTCATGCGTGGCCGTGACAGGTCCAGTGCACTGAGAAGGGGGACTTAGGAGTTCAGCTGCATTCTTGGCGATAACTCGAAAATCATATTGTTCACCCTCAGTGAGGCCTGTCACATCAAAGCACGTCTCCAGTAAATTTGTAAAGTTGCACTTAAGCCAACAGCTCTGTGAGATCTCTTTGTGCTCCACAATGTAACCGGTTATTTTGGCACCTCCATCATATTGTGGCTTGTCCCAGGAGAGAGAAACAGAGTTATTGGTTATGCTGGTGACTGTGAGGTTTGTTGGAGGATCACACTGGTCTCTTGCAGCCACAGGTTCAGATGCCTTGCTCCAGGGGCCCACTCCAGCTATATTTTCAGCACAAACACGGAACTCGTATATTAGGCTCTCTTGAACACTTGTGACCTTCAACTGGTTCTCGGTGACAGGACCTCTATTTAACTTCATCCAAAGGATACTGCTTTGATCTTTGTGTTCAATGTGATAGCCAATCACTGGACTTCCACCGTCACTTTCTGGTTTGCCCCATTCGACCAACATGACAGATTTTGAGGCACTGGCCACGTGGATGGTGGCTGGAGGGGCTGGAGGTTTAAAAGGATACTGGGCAACAACATGTTCAGAGTCAACAAAGTGACTCTTACCGTAGCGGTTTTCCGCTGCGACGCGGAACTGGTATTCTGTGCCCTGAGAAAGACGGCAAATCTTGATCGATGTTCTAGCCATCGTCGCCGATACTGTGTGCCACGTGGCGGATGTTGTGTCTCTCTTCTCAACAACATAGTTGTCGATTTCACACCCACCACAGTAGGCTGGAGGCTGCCACGAAAGAGCAATAAAGTCAGCGCTGACTTCGTCAATACTGAGGTCACTCGGTGATCCAGGGTTTTCAAGAACGTTGACAAATATATTCGCTGATCTTGTTCCAGATGAGTTGGTCAATGTTATCGTATATTCTCCTACATCCATCCTGGTTGCTTCTTTAATGGTTATTTGAGATGATGCCTCGGATGTTTGTACATTCACCCTGTTTGTCTCTTTCAGTGTTTCGCCATTTTTTCCCCAAAGCACCTCTGGCCGTGGTGTACCGTGAAAGGGAACATTGATTTTCAAATCATTTCCTGCTCTCACACTGAACGTGTCGCACATCAAATTAATGACAGGTTCAACACTGTTGTCCTTGATAGTAACAGGGGTCAATAGGGATTTGGGTTCACTTTTTCCCTGATCATTCATGGCGGTCACTCGGAAAAAATAGTCCCTTTCTGCTGTCAGCCCATCAATTGTAGTTTCCAGTGCTTTGTTTTCAGAGCATACTGTCCATGTGTCATCTCCATGAGCCTGCATCTCCACAATATAGCACGTGATTTTGCTTCCTCCATCATGGTCAGGCTTCTCCCACGAGAGTCTTACACTGTTGGAAGTAACATACTCGGTTGTAATTTTACCAGGAGACAATGGAGCCTCAGATATCTTGACACCGTCAGCTGTCTCTACTGGCAGTCCAACACCAAAGTCATTCACAGCAAGGACACGGAAATGGTAAAAGCTTCCTTGTTGGAGATTCTCAATCCTGCATGAGTTCCTTACACAGTTGCTACAGACAGAAGTGAACGTCATTCTGGCCTCTTCTCTCTTCTCAACAATGTAGTGTGAGATCTTTGCACCTCCGTCAATGTGAGGTGGCTCCCAGGAAAGGGAAACCGAGTCTCTCTTTATGTCCTTAACCTCTAAATGTGTTGGTGCACTCGGCGAATCCAGCACTCTTACATTGATGAATGCTGACTTGGAGCCACTGAAGTTTTCAAGTGTCAACACATACTTGCCTGTGTCAAGTCTGTTGACATTTTCAATCTGTAACGCAGTGTACGAGCTGGTCACCTCAATCTGAGCGCGTTCATTGAGAGTGCCCTCTGCTTTTGACCATTTGACCTCTGGATCTGGCCTCCCTCTAATGGCAACAAGAAGACGGAGGGTAGAACAGGAACGAACGTTCACAATCTTTCTTAACTCAGCATCCAACTCAATCTCAGGCGCCTCCAGTTTTTCTGTGGCAGTCACTGGGCCAGGTAGATCCACATATTCACCATGTCCAGCCAGGTTTTCTGCACAAATACGGAAGTTATATTCTGCATTCTCTCTCAGTCTCCTGACAGTGTAGGTGGTGTCCTCCACTCCTGTAGGTGGCATGCATGCTGTCCAGTCATCCTCTGTGGCCTCTTTCATCTCGACTACAAATCCTGTGATGGATGCTCCACCATCGTATATGGGCTTGGACCAGGCCAGAGACACAGTAGTGCTGGAGTGGTCAGTCACTTTGGGGTTGGTGGGAGGTCCAGGTGGATACGTGGCTTCACAAATCTTAATGTACTCGCTCGAAACACTGGGTGTACCCACGCCAGCAGCATTCTCTGCTGATACTCTAAACTCATAGAAATGTCCCTCACTGAGCCCTGTGCACCGGAAACGCAAGTCGTTCAGCCTTCTCTTGTTGCATTTAGTCCACCTGACGCCATCTTTGTCACGTTTCTCAAGGATGTACCCATCAATTTCTGATCCTCCGTCACATTCTGGCCTCAGCCATGTCAACACTACAGAGTCTCCACTCACGGCACTAGCTTGAGGGGCAGAAGGTGCACTTGGTGTTGTGAAAGGGTTTTGTGCAACAAAGGGATCTGATTCGAGGGGTTCACCAACACCATATTTATTGACTGGAATAATTCTGAATATGTACTCTTTGCCAGGCACCAGGTTTGTCACTTTGTAACTGAGGCTTTGAATTGATGGCTCAACTGCAGTCCAGGAGACACGGCTAGTTTCCTTTTTCTCAATAACGTAGTGGGTCACACTGGCTCCACCGTCGTTAGTCGGCTGGTTCCAGTAAAGGGTGCACTTCTCTGCACTGACAACTTTAACTTTGAGAGGTCCAACTGGAGGACCTGGTCTATCCAGGACCTTTACATTTACTGGAACTGTTTTAATTCCGCCAATGTTATTTAGGCTCAAGACAAAGGTTCCCCCATCCATACGTGCACTGTCCCTGACGGTCAGAATTGTGCGAGTGAGGTCGGTTTTCACCTCCATTCTGGGTGAGCTTTTATCAATTTCTCTTCCGTCCTTTAGCCACCTGACTTCTGGGAGTGGCTTCCCTGAATAATTGGCATCAATAGTGAAGGTGTCGCCAGCCTTGACCACATACACACTGTTGAATTTCGCGTTCAAGGATACGTTTGGTGCCTCTATGACATCCTCAGCGGTCACCATTGTGCTCTTGGAAGGATTGCTCCAAACACCGGCACCGTTTCTAGCAGTCACCCTGAACTCGTACATCTCACCACCTGTCAATTCTGTGACTGTGAACTGAGTTTCAATGACATTGGTGAAATTTGCTTTCATCCATCTGCCATCCGGCAGTTCCTTCTTTTCTACAAGGTAGCCGGTGATGATGCTGCCTCCGTCGCTCTGGGGTTTTTCCCACTGTAGCGTAACACGATCCCTTGTAATGACAACAACCTCTGGGGTCCCCGGTGGGTCACATGGATCTCGAGCCACATAGCACTCGGATATCTGGCTGTATGAGCCGAGTCCAGCGATATTCTCTGCCAAGACCCTGAACTCATAGTCAATGCCTTCCTCCAGGCCAGACGTTTTAAAACAAGTGTCGGTTAGAACGAGCTTGTTCAACTTGGTCCACAATATGCTGTTCTTCTCTTTCCGTTCAAGGTGGTAACCAACGACGGGGCTGCCGCCATCATTGGTGGGAGGCTCCCATTCAACCACCATACTGTACTTTGTCACGGTAGACGCGTACGGGGTGCCTGGAGGGGCCGGCTTACTGAAGGGATATTCTGCGATGACGTTAGGGGAACCGATCGGGGTACTTCTCCCATATCTATTTTCAGCAAATACTCTAAACTGGTACTCATGCCCCATCTTTAGCTTGGTGACTTTAATTGCGGTCCTGACTGTTGTTGCTGAAACTATCTGCCAGTCTGTAGTCGCGGTATCCCGTTTCTCGACTACGTAGTTGTCTATCTGGCAGCCGCCTGTGTATTCCGGTGGCTCCCAGGAGATGGTGACATAGTCTGAGCTGACTTCCTCGATCTTCAGAGGTGCTGTGGGCGGCCCAGGCCTTTCTAGAACAACGATCGTTATTTCTCCAGTTGCGGCTCCTGCACTGTTGCTCGCTGTGATGGTGTATCGGCCCAAATGATCCCTATTGGCGTCTTTGATACGAAGGAGTGCCGATGAAGCTGTGTGTGAAACCTCTAGTCTCGACGACTCTTTAACTGCAAGGCCGTCTTTTTTCCATTCAACCTTTGGTTTCGGCTGTCCGGTCACTGGCAGGTCTACCTTAAGGGTGTCCCCACATTTGACAGTGAATGTGCTGAACGTGATTTCAAGTTTTGGTGGGATCGCTTTGTCCTTGTCGCTAGCCGGTTTAGCCATGCCTTCCGGTTTGTGTGCTCCGTTCTCCACGGACCTTACAAAGCGATCTGCTAAACAAATCAAAAGACATAATCACCGCTACAGCAAATTAATAGCCTGATTAGACACATTATGAGATTTCATGAATGAAACATATTTGGGGTTGAGCACATGTGACACAATGTTACAGATTCTTTGTGTTTTGTTGGCTGATATGTTTCATTTAGATACAACCAAATAATACATTAAATAATAATATTGTGATAAAGTGAGCATGGGAGATTTCAGAAAGTCATATTTGTACATATCAGTGTGTTAGTGTAATCTATAAACATGTGTACACATCTATAAACGTCTATACACATCAATATGAAACAACTATTGATTTAGCCCTACTTAGAATAGAACATTTCCTGAAATACTTCCATGTAAAGTGGAATGGATTTTATTCTAGAATAGAAAATGGAGGACATACCATGGCAGGGAGGAGACTGGGAATCCTTGCTGGCGAGCTGTACCCCACTGTCCTGTGTCTCATTTATATTTAGAGCCTGAGCTTTGTCTCCAGCTCCTGTTGTCATCTGTACGAACAATGACAAAAACAGACATGTGATTAGGGTTCTGTATGGCGCAAAAACTTTGTACTTACCAAGGGCATACACTGAGCATTTATTGAAATAGTCACGACGCTTCTTGCTGAGTTAAAATAGTATTGTTTTAAATAGGTCTCCCACCAGTAGGGTAGTGGGGCAGTGATACAGGAAGCAGAGAGGTGATATAAATAGGTCGGCATGGGTAGCAAGGTGGACAACTGTTCAGTTACATGACTGCGTGTGTTTTCTGCCGCGAAGCTGAAATTAAACTTGTTTAATAGAAAGAGCTACATCTGGATCAAGGAAATATGAGACCGGTTTACCTTATTAATGAATTAATTAGTGTGTAAATGTGAACATATCATAAACTGTACTCACTCCAGTGTTGTTTGCGTCCATTCTTTTTGCTTGTTTGAATTTCTCAGTTCACGTGATTCTCCAGATCAACGAGTGAGCTGTGGTGGTTCTCCAGATCAACGAGTGAGCTGTGGTGGTTCTCCAGATCAACGAGTGAGCTGTGGTGGTTCTCCAGATCAACGAGTGAGCTGTGGTGGTTCTCCAGATCAACGAGTGAGCTGTGGTGGTTCTCCAGATCAACGAGTGAGCTGTGGTGGTTCTAAGTTGTGCCTCTAAGTGTCGTGGATTGTAAGTAAGAACATGTAGTGTAGTGTAAGGGTCGTGTCTGGAAGTTTCTTTCTGACGGCTCTGCCGGTCACTGCTCTGCTTTAAAGGTATGCTGCTGCTAAAATAAGCAGGACACTGATTGGCTAGTTGGGGGGGCCTACCCTAAATCTGGCCTGGCATAATCCAGAGATTGTCAAAGCGGGGGATGTTGGAGGGGATGTTGGAGGGATGGCCAGATGACACATGTCAAGTCAAGTCAAGTAGAACTTTATTGGTTGTGCAGCAATATTTAAAAGAAAGATCAAGACACATAAGCCACATAAAAACAGATATAAAAACAGACAAGCATAGTATATCAAGACACACAAGTCAATTACAATATAATGCACTATTAAATACACTGTGAAGCAGTGAAAAATGAAACCATAAGAATATACAAATATAAAGTGCTCCATATACATGTATGTGTATCAGACACCGTTTGTGTGGTTAAACATCATTGTGTGGTCATTTAACGAGATTGTGGATACTTGGCAGCAGACGATACAATCTAAAATATCAGAAAAGAGTTAATAAAGTTAAAGAAAAAAGGTTAAAGCAAAGTATTATGATGTGTGTACAAGTCAAACCATCAGACGTCAGATGTGCCTTTATTTTGGAAGAATTAAACCGGAAGTCCAGGATGTATTACTTCCGCTCGCTTCCGGATGCCGGATTCAGCAGCCGGTCCGGCCGGCGTGGATGTGAATGTGTGTGTGTGAGGCTGCCGGTTGTGTTTACGGACTAAATGTACAATTATAATGACAATAATTTAAGGAGAGAGACGTTGAAACATGACGTCTCGGTTGGTCTACAGTGAGCGGGATTTCCGGACTGATGTCACGCGGGCTACAACCACCGGTGATCCTCGCTCAGAGTCACCAGCATCAGCATCGCCGTCCACGTTTGACGCCCTCCTCACATCCGGTTGGCGCGACCGGATGCGCAGAGGAGACGTGTTCCGGTACCGGCTCGACGGGCTGCAGACGCGCGTTATAGCGGGACCCCGGTCCTACGTCGCCCAGCTGAACGTCCAGCGGGGCGTCGAGAGGCGGAAGCCCCAGGAGGTCCGCAGTGTCGACCAGCCTTACAGTGCAGATCAGTTCAACTTCAACAGAATATTGGATTCGGGGGAAGTCTTGTTTGAGATGACCAGACGCAGACGCCCCCCGGGTGAAGGTGAAGATGAAGACGAAGGCGAGCTTGGGTCCCAGAGGGGGGTGGTCGTGGTGGTGGTCAACGTCAGTCCCCTGGAGTTCGGACACTGTCTCTTCGTTCCCGAGCCGTCCCGCTGTCACCCACAGGTCCTGACGCCGTTGGCCGTCCGGACGGCGATCGAGGCGGTCCTGCTGAGCGCTGACCCGGGCTTCAGGGTCGGGTTCAACAGTCTGGGGGGCTTCGCGTCGGTCAACCACCTGCACCTGCACGGCTACTACCTGGGCCACGAGCTGCTGCTGGAGACGGCGCCGGTCGAACCCCTTGTCCCCGGGAAGGGCGTCTACCGCCTGGAGCCACGGGTGGCGCCCCGAGGGTTTCTGTTCTACGCAGAACGCGGTGACGTCGACAAGGTCGCCCGGGTCCTGTTCGGGGTCACGGAAACCCTGGTGCGGGGCGGCGTGGCCCACAACCTGTTTGTGACCCGGGGGTGCCCGCCGAACCGCGAGGGTGGCGCCCAGCGGGGAGACACGGCGGGGAGGCACGGCGTGCGGATGGCCCTGTGGCCCCGAAGGTCCTGCTTCGGGGCCAAGGAGGAGAGTGCCTTTAACGTGGCTCTGTGTGAGCTGGCCGGTCACCTGCCCTTCAAGCTGAGGCAAGACTACGAGACGATGGGTGAAGAGGAGGTCACAGAGGTCGTCCAGAGACACCTTCTGCTCGACGAAGACTTTGTCCGCTTGGAGAAGCAGCTCGTGGCCGATATGATGGATTTGTGAAATGCAAAGAGTGTGGAAGTCGGCTCAATAATCACCCAGAAATAATACATCAACAAGAATCAAATGACTGGAAATGTGTTTTTATTATTTATTTAAGGAACATAAAGAAACATACATGATTAAAATAGTACAGGACTTTGCCTTCTTTACACAAATCCAGAGTGTTTTTCCGGATCATTTCAATTTTATATGGTTTATTTATTTCAGTCGGGTTCGTTAACCTCTTACACTTGAATGTCTGTCTGCTGTTAATTGCATCATTGAAGCGACTGCCCAAATACATTTACATTTCTCCATGTGTGTTTCACGTTGTTCTTGTGTGTTTGTCTTCACTCATGTCTATTATTAACTGGTAACTAAGATTTTTACAAGGAATATATCAATGAAAGTCTTGGTCTGTCTGTCCTCAGAATCCAACTGGTGATTTGTGTCTTCCTCCATGGCAGTCTCAAATAATCTTGTTTGAGGAGTGCAGAAGGTGACGGTTGAGATAAAGTTGTAGTCCTGTATATATTATATATAATTATATCGGAAGTATATATGTATACCCTGGCATGATGACAACAAAATGAAAGTTAAAAGATTGAGGACATTAATTGTTGCTGTATTATGTGGAGTACATTTGCGATTTTTGCCGTTTTCTCATGTTCATGGAGAGCATTTGGCTATTTGGTGTGTCCAAAAATGGTATATATATCTATAAACATATAGGTTACCATCCCTCAAGAAGAGCAAATCTGTTTGCTTTAGTTTGACTTTGACTTTTCATTGGGCGGGGTTGATGGGGTCAGGGTTATCTTGCTGACTTAAAGGCCACATTTCCCAGAAGACATTTCACTCATCAGGAAAAACACTCATAATACTGCCGGCATCACAAATAACGTGCTCTGTGTTGTGTGTGTGGTTACAACCTCCTACATCATCGCTGCATGAAGTGGCATCGCTAGGCAGCACCGCGTCGACCAAACATCTCCAAAGGACCTGACTGAGACGGTATGGAGTTTACATTACGCAGCAGCAGGG
>OMOU01065251.1:0-11867 GCA_900312585.1 Malacocephalus occidentalis | reverse complement strand
ACTGTAGGCTACGGTAGGCTACCGTAGGCTACTGTAGGCTACTGTGCTCTACTGTAGGCTACTGTAGGCTACTGTGCTCTACTCTGCTCTTCTGTAGGTTACTCTAGGCTACTGTAGGCTACTGTGCTCTATTGTAGGCTACTGTGCTCTACTGTAGGCTACTGTGCTCTACTGAAGGCTACTGTGCTCTACTGTACTCTACTGTGCTCTACTGTAGGCTACTGTGCTCTACTGTAGGCTACTGTGCTCTACTGTGCTATACCCTCCTCCCTGCTAGACTGTACTCTAATGTACTATTACTATACTCTACTATTATTCTACTCCCTTCTTATTATTGATTGCTACTTTATTTAGATTATTATTTTCTATGTCTCAGTTATTTGGGTATTTAGTGTAATGCATCTCTCTCTCTCTCTTTCTCTTCTCTCTCTCTCTGTCTTTCTCTGTCTCTCTCTCTCTCATTCTCTCTCCAGCATCACACCACTGGAGTCAACTGTGAACGTTGCATACCCACCTACTACAGGTCACCTGATCACCGCATCGACTCCCCATTGGCCTGCTCACGTGAGTGAGCCAACTATCATTGCAGATACCAATACAATAACGTCTTTGATTCAGATGAGACTGTATAATAGAAAGCGGAAGGCGGTGTAACATTACAGCACGGCGTGATGAACGTCATGGTGATTAATAAGCCATCTCTCTGGGCAGGGTGTGTGTGTGAGTCTGAGTTTACGGACGGTACTTGTGAGGACCTGACAGGCCGGTGTTACTGCAAACCAAACTACACCGGGGACCGCTGTGACTCCTGCGCTGAGGGCTTCATGAACTTCCCCGAGTGCTACTGTGAGTACTGCAAGACACCACGCCATGCTACCCTACGTCATGCTACGCTACATCATGCTATGATACATCATGCTATGTCACACTGTGTCCGGCACCCTGCACAGAAAGCAGTGGTTGCCTTGGAAACCGTGTGGCGGATGGGACGTCTCATCCTTGGCCGGCTGTCAAAGAGAAATTAAACACTCAACTTCAACTTCTGTGAATTAATTGTTCTCTGTCACCGTCTCGCTCTGTCTCTCTCTCTCCATGTATCCCTATGTCTCTCTCCCGCTCTCTCTCTCCATATATCCCTATGTCTTTTTCCCACAGCCCTCTCCACCTATCCCAGTAACAACAACGGCGAGGCCAAACCAGCAGGAGAGATCATCAGTAAGACCTTTGACCTCTGACCCCTGACCCCCCCCCCCCTCTCTCGCTCTCGCTCTCTCTCTCTGTCTCTTCCTGGTTATAACACACTAACACTTCCCTAACTCCTGGCTACTATGTTCTAACATCATCCAGATGTGTTGGGTTCTAACCCCATCCAGATGTGTCGGGTTCTAACCCCATCCAGATGAGCACTTCAGGTTCTAATCCTCCCAATGTGCTTCTTAAGGTGTGCATGTGTTCAAACAATCCAGATGTGTGTGTTTGTGTACCATGAAGGTGTTGCATTCTAACCCCATTCAGATGTGTTGCTTGTGGTCTAACCTTCCCAATATTATTATTATGGAACATTTAAGGTGTTCTAACCTCTGGGTCTTAGGTTTTAGCCACATCCAGATGTTGTGTCCTATGTTGCTCTAACCCTTCCAGATGTGCTTGTTCCAACCTCCAGACGGCTTTGAGTTCCAATCTCTAAAATCGTGCGCTTAAGTCTATTTGTCTGTACCTCTCTCTCTCTCTCTCTCTCTCTCTCTCTCTCTCTCTCTCTCTCTCTCTCTCCTGTCGCCCCCCCAGACTGTGAGTGCAGTGCCGCTGGTACGGTGGAGAACTCGTGTCGTCCGGACCCCAGGACCCGGACCTGTGTGTGTAAACCGGGCTTCACTGGAGACCATTGTGATACCTGTGCCCCGGGCTTCCATGGACTCAACTGTCAGGGTGAGACAGATAGACAGGGAGAAAGAGAGAGAGAGAGAGAGACGGATGGCTTGACAAGCATGCAAAGAGACAGAGACCGACAGAGGGACAGACAGTCATACCCCACCCCCCCCACACACACACACACACACACACACCCACACACACATACCCTGAACATACCCTATCCCACACACAGGACCAGACTATTTAACTTATTGATCCATAGTTAGTTTACCACCCAGGAGTAACCTGGGTGGTAACAGGAGTCAATACACACACACACAGTAACAGCTGTGCTGCTAGCTGTGTTTGTATGTGTCAACAGGTTGTATAGTCTATTGGACTAAACTGCTGGATAAACACAAACACAATGACAGACACACACACACACACACACACACAGGCCAGGTCTGTGGTGTCCATCTATACTGAATCAGCCCTTCCTGTGTACACTGGCTATAGAACTTCAAATACAAAACACTTACAGCTGACAACGCATCTTCATTACTGTGTGTATGTGTGTGTGTGTGTGTGTGTGTGTGTGTTCCAGTCTGCCAGTGTTCCGGTCCAGGGTGTCTGGACGGGTCATGTGACTCAGTGACCGGTCACAGTGTCTGTCGCAGCGGTTTCCATGGTTACCAGTGTGACCAGTGTGCGCCTGGATACGTCAACTACCCTCTGTGTCAATGTGAGTCACTCTCTATATATGTCTCTCTATGTCGCTCTCTCTCTGTCTCTCTGGCTCTCCTTCTCTCTCTTGCTATGTCTCTCTCTCTTTGTCTATGTCTCCCTCAAAGAGTTTTATTGGCATGGGATTTTGCGAAAGCATGTTAAAAGTACAAAAGATAACTTTTTGATTGTGAATAATAAAACCCAATAGTTTACGATGTTTGTTTGTACAGTGAAAACTATTGAATCAAAATCTCCCCGTTCTCTATCTCTCTGTTTCTCTCTCTCTCTCTCTCTCTCTCTCTCTCTCTCTCTCCAGTGTGTGGCTGCAGTGCGGTGGGCTCTCTGCCAGCAGGTTGTGATGTCACAGGTCAGTGTCTGTGCAGGCCAGAATTCACCGGCCCTCGTTGTGACCAGTGCAAGTCTGGATTCCACTCCTACCCGAACTGCCAAGGTACACACACACACACACACACAGATAATCTGTGTGTGTGTGACAGCATCAGCAGACAGAATTAGATGCTGTCTGGTAGCTATTGGAAACTTGATCCTGCATTGATTGTTCTCTCCCCCTGCCCTGGAAGTTGCTATGGATGCAGACCAAATGAATAAATGTTGCGTCTGAACTTCCGGAGACACATGGAAACACTTAACAGGAAGCACCTGCTGTTGAGGTGTTTTAGTGCCTTAAAAGGTTCCCTGATCGGCCGCTCATCCACCCTGCCTGGAAGAAAACACATCCCATTGACTCCCACATGCCTTCTTAAAAAATGTGCCATCGAATATCTAACAGCTTATCAAGTCAGCGTCCCCCGTGCTATGCAGATGAGGTGACCCAGAGCAGAGTCCCGACCCAAAGATTGGAAAAAACCCTCTGAACTGTATCTCAGCGATGAAGGCTGTCTCGGATCTTAAAGGACCAGACTCCAGACAGGGTGTGTCTGGAGAGTATGCTTAAGAGGTAGTCTCGTTAAGAGGTGGCTGACTTCCTGTGTTCCCAGAATGCACCTGTGACCCCCGCACAGCACTGGATGCCAGCTGCACCGTGTCGGGCCTCTGCCGCTGCCGGCCCAACTACAGCGGCCCCTCGTGTGACCAGTGTGCCCCCGGTTACTACGGTTACCCCAGCTGCACACGTAGGTCCCCGTTTACATGGGTAAACGGTACAGTACAGGGTTTAGAAGAAGCGTCTCATATAACGTACCGTACAGTTATAGTCTGTGCTGTGTGAAGGGCCGTGTGTTGTGTAGTTACGTCTGTTTAGACAAGATGTGTGTGTGTGTGTTTCCCAGAAGTGTGTGTTTAATGTTCTGAAGTCTAGCTAAGTTGTGGCATGTATGTATTTGTGTTTCTAACGTGTGTGCGATGTGTGCTTCCAAGAATATGTCTGTGTTTCTAATGTCTGTGTGTGTGTGTGCGTGTGCAGCATGCCAGTGTTCGTCAGAAGGCTCTCGCTACGTAGGCTGTGACCAGCTGAGCGGTCAGTGTGTGTGTCTACCTGCCGTGGGCGGTCTCAGGTGTGACACCTGTACAGAGGGAACCTACGGCTTCCCCCACTGCCAGGGTGAGATTACACATACACACTTGCTTGTACACACACACACACACACACACGCACTAACTGAGCCAGGTTGACCTTTGACCCTGTTCTGCCTCTCTCCCAGCTGGTTCCTGCCACCCAGCCGGGTCGGCCCAGTATGTTGTCCAACCAGTCCCGGTGAGTCCAACATCCAGAATAGCCCGGGATTAACTTGCGTCGTTTAACATTTTGAAACCTTTTAAAACAAGGTTACAACTATTGTGAAAATGGTAATAACATACCTTTAACAACTACTAAAAGCAAGTTGGTTCAGGTCAGCGGATACAACCTGAGCCAACTTAAGGACGAGAGGGGTTGTGATTGGTTGGTGCTGCTGTCCATCGTGTCCGTAGGGCCAGTGTGAGTGTCGTGAGAACGTGGAGGGCAGGGCCTGTGACCGCTGCAAACCGCTGTTCTGGAACCTCTCACCTGACACACCGGACGGATGCTCCAGTACGACACACACAAACACACAGGAAAATGTGTGCACAATATAAGCACAAAGTCATCTTGATAAATCTTGCTGTTCAAGCTCTAATTGTATGTTTCTCTCTATATATCTCTCTCTTTCTCTTTCTCTCTCTCTCTCTCTCTCTCTCTCTCTCTCTCTCTCTCTCTCTCTCTCTCTCTCAGGCTGTGAGTGTAACACAATAGGAACCATCAGTGGAGTGGCAGAATGTGCTCAGGTAATCTCCATTTCCCATCATGCTTTTTGCTGCATAACTCCTTCATGACTGAGTGGGTGTACATGAGAGTGTGTGTCTGTCTCTGCAGAGCACGGCCCAGTGTCCCTGTAAACCGCACGTGTGCAGTGGGACCTGTTCGGTGTGTAAAGATGGATTCTTCAACCTCCAGGAGCACAGCTTCTTCGGCTGCCAGGGTGAGACAGAGAGCTCCTCTAGAACCATCACTGTACTGCTAGGACACACTTACACTCCTGGTCACAATCAGAGAGCTTCGTCGCCATGTCACTTCACACATGGATTTTGTATCATTTCAATAATATAATATTTGTGTGTGTGTGTGTGTGTGTGTGTGTGCAGGATGCCAGTGTGATATCGGGGGTGCAGCAGGTCAGTTGTGTGGAGAGAGGAACGGCCGGTGTCGCTGTCGGCCCAACATAGAGGGACCCAAATGTAACATGTAAGACTGACTGTCTGTCTACTGGTTTGTCACTCTGACTGACTGTCTGTCCTTTTGTTTGTCTGTCTACCTGTCTGTCACTGTCTTTCTGTCTGTTCATCCATCTCTCTGTCTATCCATCTGTCTGTCTGTCACTCTGTCTGTTCCGTCTGTTTCTGCCTGTCTGTGTGACATCTGTCTCTCTCCATCGGTCTGTCTGTTGCTCAGTTTGTGATGTGTCCCTGACGTAGCTGTCTCTCCTCCTGTCTGTCTGTCTCTCCCCCTGTCTGTCTGTCTGTCTCACTGTCTGCCCCCCCAGGCCCCGGGCGGACCACTACTTCCCAGACCTCCATCACATGAGGGTGGAGGTGGAAGAGGGGACTATGCTGGACGGAAGGCCCGTGCGCTTCGGGTTCGACCCCCTGGAGTTCGAAGGGTTCAGCTGGAAGGGATATGCCCAGATGTCCTCCATCCAGGTACCTCACCCCGACCTGTGACCTCTGACCTTTTATCTTTCACCTCTCACCTGTCGCACCTAACCTGTTACTGCTCATTGCTGACCTTTCAACTTTCACCTTTCGCTAATGTTGTTGTGCCATTAGTGATGTTGATTCAATATTTGTTCATCAAATATATATATTTTATCAATGGACCCTTGTACTTGTGCTACACTGTGAATTCACTGCTGTAATGTGTAATGTGATATAATATTTTCGTAATAATATATATTTGTAACATAATATATTATGTAATATTATGTATTTGTAATGTCATGTAATCTGATCTTTATCACACTGATGTTTATCATACTGATATGTGACATTATCGATGTGTCCTTTATTCACCATCACCATGAAATGTAGGTCAATTTCCCAACATTTAATTAGCTATAATATTCTCATAGTCAATTAGCTCATTTAAGTACATCGACATGTAACTGTGGTGAATAAAGGACTATCTGATGGTATTGAGTGTTATCTCACCTGGGTATGTTGGTGGTCTCTGCATCATCTGGGTGTGTTGGTGGGTGCTGAGGTATCTGCTCTTCTCTTATCCTCCTTTCTTCATCGTCGGTTCGTCCACCAATCTCTTCCTCTGATTTTCTCTCCCTCCACTTCTTCCCTCTCACCTCTCTTTCTTTCTCGCTCTACTTCTATCTCTACTCTTGTTAATCTGTATCTCTCTCTCTCACTGGTTCTACCAGTCGAGGGTGTGGTTCTCTGTCTCGGTCGGTTCTCCTGATCTTTTCCGGGTGGTGCTTCATTTTGTGAACCGGGGTGACTCTGACGTCCGGGGCAGGGTGGTCATCATAGAGGAGGGAAGACCCCCCTTCTGTGGTAACTGTAAGTCTCTCTCTCTCTCTCCATCTCCCCTCCTCTCTATTGTGGTTTGTCCTTTGTCTGTCTGTCTGGTTATCATGGTGATGGAGGTGTGTGTGTGATGGCTTCTCTGTGGCTAACGGGCTAAGGATCCCCCCTCCTCAACACACACACACAGACACAGACACAGACACACACACACACACACATTCAGGATGTTATACTAAAGCTGACACAACACTATACTCTCTCTCCCCCTCTCTCTCTGCCCCTCACTCTCTCTCTTTCTCCATCTATCTCCTCCACTCCTCCTCCCTCTCCTCTTGTCCCCTCTCTCCTCCTCTCTTCTCTCTTTCCATCCCCTGTCCTCTCCCCCTCTCATCTCATCACTTCTTCTTTTCTCTCTCCTCTCTCCTCACCTATCCTCCTCTCCTCCTCTCCTCCCTGCCTGTAGAGGGCAGTGAAGCTGCAGGTTGATGTGAGTGAGGCAGATGTGTATCTGGCTCGTATTATTCTCAGATATGTAAACGCTGAGGGCACCACCTCCAACGGTAAAATAACAGCCTATCAGAGCAACCTTAGAGGTACGTCTCCAACAATCACAACAGAGCTTTAGATGACCCAGTAGAAGACCCAGTGTGGCTGACTGTTGGGTTTTGTTTGTGTGTGTTTTGTGTGTGTGTGTGTGTGATGTTTGTGTGTGTATGTGTGTGCTTTAAATGTTAAAAAGTGCATTTTATAAATGTATAATGACTGCATTGATTTTATACTGAGCTAATTAATATCACAATGTTTTATGTTTATATGTTTATATTCCACACTTTTTATCATACAATTGCATGGTAAACGCAAGTAATTAAGAGTTTGCATGCGTGTTTGTGCATACGTCTGTGTGTGTATGTGTATGTGTCCCGTGTGTGTCCCGTGTGTGTGTCCTTTGTGTGTGTGTGTGTCCAGGTTCAAAACAGTCTAAGCAGATCGTGTTCGCTCCCAGCTTGGAGCCGACCTTCGTCAACGTTCCCCAGAACAGCTTTGTTGAACCCTTTGTCCTCAACCCTGGTACCTGGACCGTGGTCATCGAGGCTGAGGACATCCTGCTGGTATATTTTAGATTATTATTATTATTATTATTATTATTATTATTATTATTGTATTTTACAATCTTATGTTGTAAATGGTCTGGTACTTCATTGTGCTGCTGCCTAGCTGATATAACATGATATATGATGTTATATATAATGTGTTCTATATATCTATTGTAGGATTACATGGTGCTGCTGCCCAGTGCATACTATGAAGCCCCCATCCTCCAGCTGAGAGTTACCGAACCCTGCAGCTATAGCCCTGGAGCCCACGACTCACAACAGTGAGACACCTCTATACCTCTCTCGCTACACCTATCTGTATCCCTCCATACCTGTTTGTCTCTCTGTAGACCTGTCTGTCTCTCTGTACATCTATTTGTCTCTTTGTACTCCTGTCTGCCTCTCTCCTCACCTGGCTGCCTCTCTGCCTGTCTGTCTCTATATTCTAATCCTCTCTCTCTCTCTCTCTCTCTCTCTCTCTCTCTCTCTCTGCCTGTCTAGTTGCCTGCTCTACAAGTACCTGCCTCTGGACTCCTTCCCCACCATCTCTGGTAACGACGCCAACTGTCGCTATGACAACCACCTGCCCCGGCCCTGCCAGGTGGAGAGGATCACCCCCCGGCACCCAGACATGGCTGTCTGCAGTGGATACGACGTGAGAGAGAGAGAGAGAGAGAGAGAGAGAGAGAGATAGAGAGAAATTACGTGTTAGTAGTTGAGAGAGTGTCGTGTGTCAGTGGTTGAGCGTGTGTTAAGACTGTGTGTGTGTGTGTGTGTGTGTGTGTGTGTGGTGGTGCTGCAGCTCAGCGTGGAGATGAGGGGCCGTCTCTCTGGCCCCGGGGACTACGTCCTGGTGGTGGAGTACTCCAGCGAGGAGCAGACCGCCCAGACCCTCTCCGTGGCACTGAACACCCAGGGGGCCCGCAGAACCCACCACCACCTCACCCTGCTGCACTGCGCCTACAGGTATGGGTGTGTGTGTGTGTGTGTGTGTGTGCATGCATGATTGCGTAACGGTGTGTGTGTGTGTGCGTGTGCGTGTGAAGGTGGATTTATTTTTTTTAATGTGAATTCTGATGCAAGTGTGTGTTTGTTAAACACTTTGTGTGCCTGCTGTGTAAATATGTGTGTGTGTATGTGTATCTATACAGGTGTAGACACAGCTGCTTCCC
Source organism: Malacocephalus occidentalis (assembly GCA_900312585.1). Lineage (NCBI taxonomy): Eukaryota > Metazoa > Chordata > Actinopteri > Gadiformes > Macrouridae > Malacocephalus > Malacocephalus occidentalis. The sequence continues at coordinate 3,013 of OMOU01065251.1, read as the reverse complement.
TCATGGTGATGATCCACCATCTCTCATCAGCTCTCAATTAAACTGTGTTTATCTGTCTGTCCTGTGTGTGTGTATGTGTGTGTGTACTACAGCTTCCTCTGTCGCGTGGTTGCCATCGACGACCACAACCGAGTGGCTGTGTTCTCTTTGTCTTCGGATGCCGAGGTCCAGCTCACCTCTGACCGCGCCAACTTCTTCATGGTGAGGCCTTCACCCTGGTCACTGTCTTTCACTCCCATAGACCCATGGCTTACCTATGGTGACTCTTCAGTCGGTATAATTGAGCCTGTGTCTGGTTACGGTTGCTGGTTGGATTCCTGTCATACATACACTACCTGTTCCATAATGACCTGTTCTTTGTAATTCCGTCAGGGAAAACACTCCTCTTGAACAAGTCAATTGAAGAATGTTTACAGATTAAGTACTAAACTAAAAGTTATGCTGTGTTTATTACTAAGTCATGTGTTGTGTTTCCAGCACAAAGTGTTCCTGGTGCCCAAAGACCAGTTCACCATGGAGTACGTGGAGCCTAAAGTCCACTGCATCAGCACCCATGGACAGTTCTCACCCGAGAGGTAACCTGGGCACACCTGGGAACACTGCAGTTAGCGCCTGGACACACCTGGGCACATCTGCACACACTGCACATCAAGACCTGAGCACACCTGGGCAAAACCTAGGCACTCTACCTTTAACATTGCACACCTGTACACGCTGCTCTCAACACTATAACATAATACCTGCGGCACACCTGGATACGGTATCGTTCATGTTGACGCCCATTCAGTGCATATTCAGACACACACATCTACACTAGTCAATATTATATATGTACACAGACACGTATTGCTCCCTGTTCCAATCTATGCCAATAAACTCTACAGTACTTATGCATTCTATACACTCTCCAGTTCTGCTTGCGTGCCGTCTCGGTTCAACACCCCGTCAGACTCCCTGGTTCTGAAGGACGGTCAGGGCTCGTCCATCCAGGAGCCGGTCCTGGCCTCCCCCCCCGCGGCCCCCCCTCTGGACTCTGAGCACCAGGCCGACCAGCAGCCCTGGACCGGAGGGGGCCGCCCCCCCTTTGGAGCCGACAGCACGGAGCATGTCAGGCTGGACAGCCTGCAGGTAGAGAGAGCGACGGGTGGACAGACACACAGACAGATAGATAGACAGCTTGCAGGTAAAGAGACAGATAGATAGACAGCCTGCAGGTAAAGAGACAGATAGATAGACAGCCTGCAGGTAGAGAGAGCGACGGGTGGACAGACACACAGGCAGAAGATAGACAGCCTGCAGGTAAAGAGACAGATAGATAGACAGCCTGCAGGTAGAGAGACCGACGGGTGGACAGACACACAGGCAGAAGATAGACAGCCTGCAGGTAAAGAGACAGATAGATAGACAGCCTGCAGGTAGAGAGAGCGACGGGTGGACAGACACGCAGACAGGCAGATTGACAGCCTGCAGGTAGAGTAGCAGATGGGTAGGCAGACACACAGACAGGTGGACAGGCTAGATTGACAATGTGAGGCCCTTTGAGAATATAACTAGCTTCAGGACTTAAGCAATAAAATGTACTTGAAATGACTTGAAATTAACTTTACTAAGTAGACAGAGTCTACAGGTAGACAGACAGGTCGAGATGAATAGCATGTAGACGGAAAGACAGGCAACCTGCAGGGTGAGATAAGATCTACTTTATTAATTCCAGACATATAGTGAATGTGGTTGACAGGCTGCAGGTCGACACATAGACAGATTCTTGGAACAATCCTCTCTTGGAACAATCACCTCTCCCTCTCCCTCCCCCCCCCCTCGCTCTGCAGAATGCAGCGGTGTACTCCACCCGTGTCCACTCCCTGGGACGCTATGTCTTCATCCTCCACTACCACCAGCCGCTCTCCCCCTCCTACCCGGTCCAGGTCTACATAAATGGGGGACGGATCTGGCAGGGTGAGCCACTCTATGCTCCTCCCCCTCTGGCCAGTGCTCAGCTGCGACCATTACACATACGTTGTTGCTACGTAGGCAGCATCACATTTAGTCTGTTGATACATAAATGACCATTCAGACTTTTGTTTTCATCTGAAATCAGTCGACCCCCACATGCCTATCGACCTGGTCACAAATGATCAGCAGTGGTTTGTAGTTCTAACGGTTGTATATCTGTGTATCTTCCTCCCATTCCCCAGGCCATGTCAACGCCTCCTTCTGTCCCCATGGTTACGGTTGCCGCGGTGTCCTGGTGGCGGAGAACCAGATCATCCTGGACGTAACGGACCACGAGGTCTTCCTCACCGTCCAGATCCCGGAGGGGAAGACTCTCTGGCTGGTGAGACATAACACCACTGGATTAGATTATTTAGACATATTCTCATACATTTTTCATTTGTATTCATTATATCAGATTACATTTGATGAGATTAGATTAAACATAATCAGACTGTATGACTGGTGAGGCTAAAGCAGATTAGACTGTGAGCTGCATCAAAGATAATTTGCTGTTATGCCTAAACATGTGTGTGTACGTGTGTGCGTGTGTGCGTGTGTGTGTGTGTGTGTGTGTGTGTGTGTGCGTGTGCGTGTGTGTGTGCAGGACTATGTGCTGGTGGTACCTGAGAGCAGGTATAGTTCTAATTACCTGAACGAGGAGCCGCTGGACAAATCGTACGACTTCATCAGCAGCTGTGGACAGAACAGCTTCCACATCAAGTAAGACCAACCCACACATCTACAGGTTTATAAGGACGATACGGGTTTATAGGAAGACATCATATAAGGGTGCAGTGCAGGATTATAACACAGCACATGTTTATAGGGACTCCAAGCATCTAAGAACCACTGTTTAACCATCATCAATTATGCATTAGATGGATTACTAGTGCCACTGCAATCAGCCATGGCAAAATAAATCACATTATTGTGATTAAAGAAATATTGTGGAAATATACTGACAGCAACATGGTGTTCTGCTGTAGAAAATTTAAAAACCTGATTGACTCTAGATGTA
>OMOU01065248.1:0-13917 GCA_900312585.1 Malacocephalus occidentalis | reverse complement strand
TGCTGCTGCAGGTGAGAGCCGACCTCTTTGTCAACGCACGGTCCTGGGAGCGCGTCCGCGCCGCCCTCTCCTCCGCCCGGCCGCTGAGGCTCACCTGCCGCCTCCTGCGGGTGGAGGAGCTGTCTGTCTCCAACACCAGGCGGCTGCTGGAGCTCCTCCCGCTGCCCAGCCTCCAGGGGGTCGACCTCCGCTACAGCAGCCTCGGCATGGAGGGCCTGGCCTCCCTGCTGCCCCTCCTGGCCTCCTGCCCCGCCCTTGGCTCTCTGCGCCTCCACTACTGCAACCTGGAGCTGCGTGGTGGCGTGGCTGGGCAGGAGGAAGTGCTGAAGGAGGTGGCCCTCGGCCTGGCTCGCCTCCCCGCCCTACGGCAGCTCAGCCTCACGGCCCTGCGACTCCCAGGGCACCTCCGCCTGCTGCTGAGGTGAGCATCGTAACGCTATTATCATCATGTATATTTTTATCATGTATATGGATGGGCGTAACAGAGCTCTCGAGGAGTAACTGACCGGGCCCCTGATGTGTGCTGTTCCCCCAGCTCGCTGGCCCGGCCGCTGCAGGTGCTGGAGCTGCCCTACCTCAGTCTGAGTCCGGCTGACCTGGCCTTCCTCTCCTGCTCCCACCACGCCTCCTCCCTGCAGCGTCTGGACCTCAGTGAGAACCGCCTGGATGCCTCCTCTCTGCCCTCGGTGCGCCGGCTCCTGTCCCAGTCCTCCTCCTCCTTGCGCCACCTCCTGCTGAGCGGCTGCGGCCTCACCGACGGGCTCCTGGGAGCCCTGCTGCCCTCCCTGACCTGCTGCCGGGCCCTGCGGAGCCTGAGCCTGGCCCTCAACCCGCTCTCCCTGGCCGGCCTCTCCCAGCTGGTGAGGAGCGCTGTGGGCATGGCCTCCCTGCGCCACCTCCTCTACCCCAATCCCTTAGAGGAGTACCAGCCGGGCCTCCCCGAGCTCCCCTCCAGCGCCCAGCTCCTGGACTGGCCCCTGGATGAGCTGCAGGATTCCACCGCTACCTCCACCCACCTGCACCACCTGGCCCGCGACAGAGGCCGCACCGACCTCGTCCTGACCTGTGACCTCAACTACCACCACGAACTCCTGGACTAGACCCCCTGATGGACTACAGGGACCTCCTGGTGTACTAGACCCCCTGGTGGACTACAGGGACCTCCTGGTGGACTAGACCCCCTGGTGGACTACAGGGATCCCCTGGTGGACTACAGGGATCCCCTGGTGGACTACAGGGATCCCCTGGTGGACTACAGGGACCCCCTGGTGGACTACAGGGACCCCCTGGTGGACTAGACTACCTGGTGGACTAGACCCCCTGGTCTCCAGTAGATGAACCGATGTGCCTAACAGGTCGTTTTCATGGCCTTATTTTAAAAGAAAACTTTTAAATGAGGATGTAAAAGTCTTGAGTTTGGTCCTCTTGTGTGTTTGGACCGTTAGCATGGAGCGAACCGGTGTCTTAATATTAGATTAGATTCAACTTTATTGTCATCTAATCTAATATTAAGACACTGGTCTTAATGTGAACCTTTTACTTCCTGTCAGGGATCTTAACTTTGGAGCCCCGATGCGTTTCCTATTGCGTTGTGTTTTACAAACGATGATAAACATTTAAACATGGCAACCTCAGCGCTCGGCATCGTTATTGATCACCAGGGGCCGTTCATTTAGAACCACGTCACTACAGCCCTGCTGTTTGAGCTACACTACACAAAAGTTGCAGGCCGTCATCGGTAGTATTCCAGGTGAGACTCTTCCAGGATGAAGGAGTGTCTGTTTGGTGTTGGTATTCCCGAAGCTCTTGATGTAGACGTCATATTCGCTGAGCGGGGGGAGGTCCAGCAGGATGAAGGTTGGAGACCAGATGACAGGGGGGGTGTGATACACGAGGGAACGTCGTGAGGGGGGGGGGCAGGTCGGATGATCAGTATAATGCAATACATGATTGTGTACGAGAGACTTGCCGACTGTTCCACGTGGTCTCCGCAAGCATTAGGTCTCTCCCAGATGTCTATGGAGGAGGAGTCTCTCCCGTGTTCCTGCTGACACGGGAAGGGGAGGAGCCTCCACACTGAACCAGATGATCAGAGATCCCATCATCACATGGTCTCCTCAACGCCTTCACACATCTCTGCTCTCACAAGGAGATCGTAATATCTCTTGGAAGAGTTTAATATGAGTGGACACTAGGGTTATATATATAGAAACAGATCTAGCATTAGTACAATAGCAGAAGTATATTAGAAAACATTGTTATCTCACTAGAATGGAAGTGTCTGTGTGTGTGTATCTATGGACCCCAGGAGGTGCAGCAGGTGTTTGGTGGAGGTGAGGTCACATGACCCATATAAAACACCCAACGGAGGGTCCTGAGACACACCACACCGTATGGTTTAGTCTGATGATGATCACTCCTCAAACCAGAAGGGACCATGAGGAAGCCCGGGACACCTGGTGAGTCTCCTGCAGGCGGGGCACACTTCAATGATGTGACACACATCTGTTCATTTAGAATGGAATAGCTTTAAAATACGTTTACTCTTTATTTCTCATTTGTGTTGACTACAAAATGTCAACATTCACATTTTAAAACCCAACATTCATTAGGATATATTCTGTTGATAGTCTTTGAAATCTGTAAAAAACAAAAAAAATACTCATATATACAGTACAATAAATACTAAGCCAATCAGAATGCTTTATACACCATGGACTATAACCCAATCACAATGCTTTATACACCATGGACTATAACCCAATCACAATGCTTTATACACCATGGACTATAACCCAATCACAATGCTTTATACACCATGGACTATAACCCAATCACAATGCCTTAGACATCATGGACTATAACCCAATCACAATGCTTTAGACATCATGGACTATAACCCAATCAGGAGGCATTCTAAACAATGGACTATAGGCTCAGCCAATTAGAAGGCTTGGTGCATCATTGACTGCAGGATGTCCTCCTCCGTGTGATTCGCCAAGGAGAAGGTGGGGTTGAAGTAGTGCAGGGTCAGAGCCCCCGAGCTTCGCGCCAACGCCACTCCTGAATACGCCTTCTGATGGGAGGAGGAGCCAAACATCACCATGGCCGTTACCCTGGCAACAACGAGAGGAGAAACACTGATGTTCAAACCACCAAACCTCGTCACCTGGCCTTGCTCCTAGAGCTAGGCTCCGCCCATACCTGTCAGCCTGCAGCGTCTCCGTGGCGACGGGCCCCAGGGGGTCGCGGCTCAGGTCCCAGAGGTGGAGGTGGGAGCTGGAGTCCAGGACGCAGAATACGGCTGGTCTGGACTCGGACCAGCGGACCGAGACCACGCCCACATCAGAGGCTCCGCCCGCTGGGCAGGCAGTCCATTCAGCCAGCGGCCAATGGGACGACACGACATGGAGCCGCATGCTGCCATCTGCACAGCCCACCTGGCGGACAGGTACAGCACCCAGAGGTCATGACCTCACGCAGAGGTCATGACCTCACCCTTCATGACCTCATCCAGTCATTAGCTCATGTATTCATGACTTCCTTCACATGCTTCATGTAACAGGAGAGGAGGTGTTGATGGACAGGTGTTGACAGACAGGTAAGGAGGTGTTGATGGACAGGTGTTGACAGACAGGTGAGGAGGTGTTGACAGACAGGGGAGGAGGTGTTGATGGACAGGTGTTGACGTACCAGGAAGAGCTGAGTGTTGAAGGGGGAGAAGTGGACTGAGGTGACCTGGAGGGGTCGTGACCCCACCTCCTGAGACCTGTAGAACCGGGGAGGAGATCTGAAGCCATGAGTTGTCCCATGATGCACCACACCCTGGAGGAGAGGGAGAACAGTGTGAGAGAACATCATATAGAACAGAACTGAGTAACATGAGATGTTTCAGAAGCTACACGTTGTCTCCATGTCTGACCATGTTGGTGGTGACCAGGAAGTGGTTGGCGTCGCCGGGCAGGACGTGGAGATGTAGAGCCTCCAGGTCGGCTCCCTTCCTGGAGGTCAGAGGTCATGCGGAGGTCAGAACACGACACGGTGTCTGGTGACAACAACACTCATATCATGCCTGCCTGTCTGTCTGTCTGTCTGTCTGTGTGCATGCATCTCTCACCCCTCAACAGCCGGCAGACATGAAGTGTGGAGCAGTTTCACCTTCCCTCCTGGCCTCAGACCTGAGGGGGGGAGGGGGTGATTACATCACAAGCTTGAGGACAGCTCATTGGTGCACAGAGAGAGTGGAGATGATCATTAGTGTAGAAGGAGAAGGTCAGAGCACTGTCTCACCCAGGTCAGTCTGAGATCCGGCGAGGCTGGCTGCAGGCAGCTCTAGCACCACCTAGTAGCCAGAGGAGGAAACACAGCCTAAATACAAGTCAAGGGTCATACAGATGACCTATGACCCTACAGAAGGCTCGCTGTGACCTATGACTCTAGGACCTACCCAGAGGTTCAGAACGCCCTTCTCATCCAGAGAGGCGAGCTGGAAGGCCGTCTCTGGCCACCCTGAAACAGAGAGGGTCAGAAGATACCAGAGGCTTGTTGTAGTGAGAGTAGCAGTACTACTAGACGAGAACATCGTGGCTTACCCTCGCTGACCAGCAGGGGGCCAGAGGAGGAGGAGGAGGAGGAGGAAGAGGGGAGGACCTCTATGGAGCATACTGCTGAGAGGTGTCCTGAGGTGGAGAAGATGGCGTCTACAGGGCACACCACACGTCAACGTCAATAGACATGTATCGACATATTATAGATACTGTTGACTTGTGGGGAAGTTGGGATGTCTTGGTGAACTCATGAAAGCTGATTGGTTGACTGTTGTGTGCTAGTGACGATACGCGTGGTGGTGGTGGTGGTATCTGTGGTTACCGGTGGAGAAGGTGGGCTGTCTGAAGGTCCACTCCGTGTCTCCGATGGTCATGGAGTGATGACTCCCAGCCACTTCCCTTAGGTCCCAGAGGACCAGGGAGCCAGCCGAAGTGCCAGCCAGCACGAGAGCACTGCTCCCTGGGCTGAAGCAGCAGCACATCACCTGGCCCACGGAGGTGAAGATTTAGACATGTGGTCCTGACTTCATGGGCCGCGGCCATCTTGGTTCTCAACGATAGCATTGAAAACCCAGATGGCCGCCACGGTCCCTGTGTCCCATGATGCCCAGCCTTCGACCACTGGAGGGTCAGGCGGAGTGTGTCCAGGAAGAGGAGATCTGAGTCAGGATGGATCTGCGTGTACCAGATCATCTCAGGTCCACAACCAGACCAACAGCATGTTTAGAGAAACACACTAGAAACACGCTAGACACACGCTAGACACATTCTAGACACACGCTAGACACATAATAGACACATGCTAGACACACGCTAAACACACTCTAGACACGCTAAACACACACTAGCCATGCGCTAGACACACGCTAAACACACACTAGACATGCTAAACACACACTAAACACACGCTAAACACACACTAAACACACACTAAACGGCACCTGGGATTCACCTCAGACTCGTAGACCAGGAGCTTCTGGGGCTGTGACGGCTCCCAGATGTTCCAGACACAGATGAGGGCCCAGCTGTCGAGGCGGACAGCGCCGGGTCGTTCCAGGGGCCCGTGGACTGACAGCAGGGTCTGTCTCCGGATCGAGGAGAACAGGAGTTGGCTGCAGGGCCGGCCTGGTGGGCAGGAACCACACATACTCACAGCCTGGAACCTTCAGCACATTCACTGGTATGGGCCCAGTCCTCCCATTGGCTTAGAAGCCTACCAGTCAACTAGAGACCATGAGTGTAGAGACCACTAGAGACCATCTTGGGAAGTGTTTGGTACCGTAGAGGAAGGGCAGCTGGCTGTTGAGCTGCAGACTTCCCTCGCTGAAGGACAGGGCGTCCTCTTGGCTCGTGGTCGTCCTCACAGTCCGTTGCTCAGCACGGTCTTCCTCCAGCAGCACTGACATCACCTGGACACACCAGACATCAATATCACACCATGTCCAATCACACAAGCTGTCTTCGGTATGTTTCACCCGTCTTAGAGCTCTAAATCACCTGTCCAGATATGCGTTACCTGTCCAGGTATGCGTTACCTGTGCGGCTGAGTGTAGGAACATCGCCAGGCGCTGGGAGTCAATGTTTATCTGAGCAGTGTTCCCGTCCATGGCATCCTGAGATCGCCCTGGATCTGTCATGATGGGAGAGAATGACAGACATCTTTATGTCCTACCAGTGCCACTGTCTGTCTGTCTGTCTCTCTTTCTGACTGCCTGTCTATCTTTCCTGCCTGTCTTACCCCCGCAGGCTCCGGTGTGGTCTGCTGGGTGCTGGGTCCACTTGTCCAGGACTTGGATGAGGTCCGTCTGGACATCTCGCACCCCATCGTCCTCATGACACTGGACATAGGCCTGAGAGACAGACTAGTTAGAGACAGACTGAGAGGTCACTGTGATCTCCATGGAAACAGAACCTCATGACCTCTGACCTGTTTGGTGTTGGTATTCCCGAAGCTCTTGATGTAGACATCATATTCACTGAGCGGGGGGAGGTCCAGCAGGATGAAGGTTGGAGAGGAATCCAAGTCCACCAGTCGGGGCAGGTCTGCACTGCGCTTCCTGGACCCACAGACACTGCGTCCTCAGAACACTCAACATGTACATGCTTCTCTCAATGTTATTGGAGACAAAACTTACTTCTGCTTGCTGGTGACTTTTTTACTGATTTCTCTCTGCTTCGCTGCCACAAAGTCGATAAACTTCCCGCGTTGAGGACCTCTGTGAGAACCCTGATGAGAAGAGCCCTGGTGGTTCTGCTCAGATTCTGCAGGCGGAGCAGAGAACAGAGTCAAGACCTCCTCACTGGTACTTCCTGACCTGAACAGAGGAGTTGTGGAGGAACATACCTCGGGGTTGGTGCTCCTCTGTTCTGCTCCTCTGAGCTGCTCTCCTGTTCTCTTCTTCCATGGCCCTCTGAATGGCCTCCACCTCCTTCCTTCTCTCACCTTCCATCTCCTGGCGGGGTGACTCCTCCTCCTCCTCTGCTCCACTCTCATCCAGCTCTTCAAAGTCCTCCTCATACTCCTGGAGAACACCGGACCAACCAATCAGGAAGGAATGCCTGCAGGTCTAACACTAGGACACTAGGACACAAGGTCGTTAGGCCACTAGGAGATAGCTGGGAGAAGTGAACGTGCCCCTCTCTGTTAAACATCATGCAAGTTATCCAACACAAGAAGCAGAAGCTGTTCAAAGATCAACATTAAAAGGACACATGGCATGCAAGGAGCACTGTTTTACCTCAAAGTCGTCTTCATAAGCGATTTCTCCATCCGTCTGCTCCGACTCTGCAGCAGACTGGAGATACTGTCCACATTTATCTTCAACACCATCTTTAAACACTTCATGAAGTCCTACAGCAACCTGAGGCAAAGGAGGACCTGAGAGAGGACACCAACCTTTGTCTCTGAGGTTCTCTTGGCAGGAAGAACTTCTGGTCCGGGTTCTGGTGGTTCTGCTTCTGGGAGGACCGGGTGTATTCTTGTGCGCCGCCTCTCGCTGTCCCCCATCTCTCGGTCTCCATAGTGACGAGTGTCAGCCGCCTCTCGCTCTCTGTGCTCCCTGGAATCACCAGTGCCACCGCCCTGGCTCTGAACATCAGGATGACACCATACTGGACACAGTACCACTGTCTGTCTGCTCCATCACATGCTGATGGGAACACATGATCACAGATTCAACCAAGTCTAAAGTTACTCACCTGTTGATGCCCCCTCTCTCTGCGCCTCCTCTCTCTCTCCTCATCCCTCCCTCCTCCCTCCTCCTTCTCTCGCCTCTTCTCCTCCTCTCTTCTACTCGCTCTCTCCTCCTTCTCCTTTCTCCTCTCTCGGTCTCTTGTGCGTTTCTCATTGTTCTCTGAAATAAAAAGGTTAGGGAATCATGCTCTGTTGAGGAGACCCAGCAGGAGGTGCCCGGAGGAGCAGGTGAACCTACCTCTCTCCCTCTCCTCCTCTTTGCCGTTCTGTTGATCTTGCCGTCCATCACCCTCTTTTCGTCTCCCTCTCTCCTTTCTGTCACTGTCTCCCTCCCTCTCTCTCTCCTCCCCCCTCTCTCTCTCCCTCGCCCGGTCTTTGTGTCTCTCTCTCAGAAGGTCTCTATCGGGTCCTCTGGTATCTGCATCCATTTCTGTCCTCCTCTGGTCTCCCTCCTCTCCTCTCATCCTCCCTCCCTGTCTCTCATCCTTAGTGTCTCTCATCCTCCCTCCCTGTCTCTCATCCTTAGTGTCTCTCATCCTCCCTACCTGTCTCTCATCCCTAGTGTCTCTCATCCTCCCGACCTGTCTCTCATCCCTAGTGTCTCTCATCCTCCCTACCTGTCTCTCATCCTTAGTGTCTCTCATCCTCCCTACCTGTCTCTCATCCTTAGTGTCTCTCATCCTCCCTACCTGTCTCTCATCCTTAGTGTCTCTCATCCTCCCTACCTGTCTCTCATCCTTAGTGTCTCTCATCCTCCCTACCTGTCTCTCATCCTTAGTGTCTCTCATCCTCCCTACCTGTCTCTCATCCTTAGTGTCTCTCGCCCCCCTCCTCTCTCTCTCTTCATCATCCCTGGTGTCTCTCGCCCCCCTCCTCGCTCTCTCTTCATCATCCCTGGTGTCTCTCGCCCCCCTCCTCGCTCTCTCTTCATCATCCCTGGTGTCTCTCACCCCCCTCCTCTCTCTCTCTTCATCATCCCTGGTGTCTCTCGCCCTCCCTCCATGTCCAGCACTCTGGAATGCAGAGCAACAGTCATTTCTTTGGGTAGTAATTGCTGGAGACCAGTAATGCAGGGTTCATTTAGTAACTTGAGTTCACTAGTTAGTTCACTAATTAGTTTATTTACTCACCCTCATGTGTTTAGTCAGCTTGGCTGGTCTCCACGTGTCTTCCTTGGTTTATTTATGATGGACAGATTCATATTACTCAGTATTATAGTATAGAAATAAATCACAAATGTAATACCTATTGTCAAGCACTATGACAGAATCCTGTTGAGCATCTTCAAGTGGAGCTTAAACAGAGCTTAACCTTTTCCGTGTTCATGTTAACGTATACACTGTACAAATATAAACTATACACTGTTAACAATCATCCCTCGGAACCTCCAGCGGACTCGTCTCCGTGGCCACCGCCATGTTGTGTGTAGAATTCAAATAAGAGTAAGAATTGCAAAATTTATATTTGTAAAATAAATGTACAAATAAAAATATATGTATATATGTAGGCTATAAACACAAGAGGTAACAGCCATGTCAACGTAAACTTGTGTGTACAATAGTGTGTACAATAGTGTACTGATATAAAACAGTCTCCATTCTATCTGTCCTTGAATTGTAACTGTAATTGTTTTAATCTTGTATTTTCTTGTAATTTCTTTTCTTCTTTCTTGTAGTTTCTCGGAATAGCCAGTAGAGGGAGCCACTCACACATAAGAGTACTCCTACAATGTGCCCTCATATTTTTTCCACATATTTTCCATAGGGTAAATGCCGGTTAGCATTAAAAGAGGATACAATAACCTGTTTGTCCTTTGTGAACTCGATTTGATTTACTAGAGTGGTGCATACATCTATGAATTAGCATGGTGACAGAATATCATTGTGATAAATCACATTAACATTGGTACATTACATTTACCAACAGTTTCCAACTGTAAATCCAAAAATTCAGCCCAACCTCCAGTGACAGATACAGCAGTGTGGAATAAAGCTGAGTCATACCACAAGACTTAACATACCGACTGATCTGTAGAGGGGTGAACTTCTAGTTGAAACGTTTGTTGAAAGTTATTTAGTCAGTCGGTCAATTAGTTAGTCAGATAGTTAATTGGTCATTGGTCTGTTAGTGACACAAGCATACAGGCATACAGTTGAAAATGTGTGAATATATAATATAATTCTTCATCTTGATTTTGAAAATAAAACCAATCAAGCCTAAAACTTCAGATACAGCATAGGGAACACAAGGTTTTCAATAATGATTACAAATGCTGTGTGTATTCAAGACTGGCATCTTGGGCAACACACTGCTGCCCCTATTTGGCTGGCTTGTTATTGTCTTGCAAAAGTACTCAGTATAATACGATTACAGGTTTATTGAGTGTGAGGGGTGGGGGGGGTGTAATCCTCTTAACAGAGTGTTAACAGAAACCTTTCAGTCAAATAGTGTCATTTTATCTAGAACCTCTTGCAGGACGGAGGTTTAGTGGACAAACGTCCTCATCCCCTCGCTCAGCTCTGTACCAGAACAATGGCAAAGGCGCTTTTCTTGGTAGCATCGCTGCTTGCTTTGAGCAATGTCTTCATCGTCTATGCTACGTTTCCTCCCAGCCTCATTGTAGACATGGCTAAGATCCTCCTGGACAACTACTGTTCTCCAGAGAAGCTGGTAGGTATACAAGAAGCCATCGACGCGGCCAGCAGTAACACAGAAATCCTCAACATCCCGGACCCGGAAACCCTAGCGAACGTACTCACTGTGGGGGTCCAGAGCACCATCAATGACCCACGCCTTAAGGTCACCCACGAACCCGACTATGTCCCTGTCGTCGCCCCACAGATGCCCCCACTGCCCCCTGAGCAGCTCATCGCCATACTCCAGAGCTCCATCAAACTCGACATCCTGGACGGCAACATCGGCTACCTCCGGATCGATCACATCCTCGGGGTGGAGGTGGCGGACAAGATCGGCGCTCTGCTCCTGGAGCTGGTCTGGAACAAAATCCTGCCCACCTCTGCGCTGATCTTTGACCTGCGCTACACCGGCAGCGGAGACATGTCGGGGGTCCCATACATTGTGTCCTACTTCACAGACGCCGAGCCCCTGATCCACATCGACAGTGTGTACGACCGCCCCTCCAACACCACCAAGGAGCTGTGGTCCATGTCCACGCTGCTGGGGGAGAGGTATGGCACCACCAAGTCCCTGGTCATCCTCACCAGCAGGCACACTAACGGTGTTGCCGAGGACGTTCTCTACTGCCTGCAAAACCTCAAAAGGGCCACCGTCGTCGGGGAGAAGACAGCCGGCGGCTCGGTTAAAATCGACAAGATCAAGGTGACCGACACGGACTTCTACCTCACCGTGCCGACCGCAAAGTCCACCAACCCCGTGACAGGCAACTCCTGGGAGGTCAAAGGCGTCACCCCCGATGTCGAGGTGAATGCCGAAGACGCCCTGGCGACCGGCATCAAGATCCTCAACCTCAGGGCCCAGGTGCCCGCCATCGTCGCGGGCACCGCCACCTTGATTACGGAGAAGTACGCCTTTGAGGCTGCCGGGGCGGAGGTGGCCGAGAAGCTGAGCGGGCTGCTGGCAAGCGGCGAGTACAACGCGGTCAACACCAAGGCCGAGCTGGAGACCAAGCTCTCGGCAGACCTGAAGACCCTGTCCGGGGACAAGGGCCTCAAGACCACAAGCAACACCCCCCCCCTGCCACCCATGGTGAGAGCAAAGCTGCCCTTCAAATGAATACTTATGTTTATTCCAACTAGTGAGTTGTAATATGATCGGAAGAAACAGGAAATATTGTGTTTATCGCGTACATTTCTTTTTTGGTGACGTTTCTGTATCACTACACAAATAATAGCTGAAAATGATTCGTTAGATAAAAATAGCCAAATTTTGAAAGTGCCTTTTCCATTGGAAAAGCATTCTACTACATTCTCCTACTGTCCATTAACATTATTATATATAATTACCTTAATAGTCTAATTCAACTATTGTTATTATTATTATCACCTCAAATGTGTTTATTTGTCCTCAGAACTATACCCCTGAGATTTTCATCGAGCTGATCAAGGTGTCCTTCCAAACGGACGTGTTCGAGAACAACGTCGGTTACCTGCGCTTCGACATGTTTGGAGACTTCGAGGAGGTCAAGCCCATCGCCCAGGTCATCATCGAGCACGTCTGGAACAAAGTTGTCAACACCGACGCCATGATCATTGACCTCAGGTAAATGAGATACGGCCAAAAGCCAATTACAGTCATCTACCATTCCTGTGAATTAGGAATCCACTTACAAAAAAAACAAGTCGAATACCTTTGAGAAATCAATCAGGATTTAACCGGAACTATGTGTCCATGTAGATTTTACTCAACACCATATCACCAAATCCACCTCTCTATCATCTCCATGTCTCAATCTCAACAATAATCCTCTTAAATGTGTCCCGACCTGAGCCACACATGCACTATGACGATGTGATTGCAGGAACAATATTGGCGGGCCCACGACAGCCATAGCGGGCTTCTGCTCTTACTTCTTTGACGCAGACAAGAAGATCCTGCTGGACACGCTGTATGACAGACCGTCTGGAACCACCAAGGAGCTCTGGACTCTCCCTGAGCTCACTGGTAAAATGAACATATAATCACATTTGAATCAGATTTTCGGTGTTCATTACATATAAATATTTGATGGTAGCATTTTAATGTGTTCAATAAGAGTAAATATACACATTTGAAGAAGAAGATTGTGAAACAAAAAGCTGATTTCCAGTGAACGGTGTTAATGACATATATATCCTGTATATATATCATGATTCATTACTCATTCCTCCTCCATTCCCTCTCTCCTCCCTTCTTTCCTTCCTCAGGCCCACGGTACGGCACCAGGAAGAGCCTGATCATCCTGACTGCCACCTCCACGGCTGGCGCCGCCGAGGAGTTCGTCTACATCATGAAAAGGCACGGCCGCGCCATGATCGTGGGCGAGGCGACGTCCGGCGCCTCCCACCCGGCCCAGACCTTCCGTGTGGGGGAGACCGACGTCTTCCTCAGCATCCCCACAGTCCACTCGGACAACTCCGCCGGGCCCGCCTGGGAGGGCACCGGCGTGGCGCCCCACATCCCCGTGTCGGCCGAGGCGGCACTGGGAACGGCCAAGGGCATCTTCAACAAGCACTTTGGAGGCCACCAGTGAGTCCCCAGGGAGCACGATGGGTGTGAGCAGAGGGTCGGGGTGTTGGGAGCGTTCCACGGGTCGAAAGCCCGGCAGAACGGTCTAATCTGTTTAGGAGTCTGGAGCTCTTTGCAAAAGGTCTAAGTCCAAGTGGCACAGAATCCATTCTCCCTCGACTCTCAACACCTCAGCCTCTCTGTTTTTGAAGCACTGTTACTATTCGTATTTGAACAAAAGGATGCATTTCAAAACTATTTAGATTTCTAAAAAAGAGGATGTGTAGAAAGGGTTGTGTTGACCCAAAGGCTGCGCACACACACAAACCAAATACAGATTGTAATAAGACAAGATGTTAAATTGTATACAGCTCACACTCTGCTATGAAACTGTTCTACGTGGCTTACCAATTCCAGTGGTGAATAAGAATAAAATAAAAAAAATCACACAAACGCTTTACGGTTGTGCTTGTGGGTTTTTGGTCACCGACAGACCAAACTTTAAAACAGATGTGAGGTGGTTCTGACTTACCTTTCATTTTAAGCGATGGATCAGAAAGTGAAACCGGAAGAAGAAGAAGAAGAAGAAGAAGAAGAAATAACTGTCATTTAACTGTCTGTAAAACAATTTTAAACATACACACACACACACAGCTTTGAAGGCATTTACTACATTCAAATCAGATCCTGCCAGTGTGCATAATTAGATTCTGTTAGCATATTAACGTACTGTATATGTATACGGTATTACACCCTCAAATAGAATGTAATACTGACAGTGTGTATATACAGTATATCATATAGCATATGTCAGAATGGAGCTTATTGTGCTGTGATTCTGCGATCCCTCTTTCTTCCAAAACACCTACTAGGGAGACCACCCCCTCCATACACACTCTCTCTGTCTCTCCCTCTCTCTCTCCTCCATCCCCGGATCTCTCTCGCCCTCTCTCTCTCTCTCTCTCTCTCTCTCTCTCTCTCCTCTATTCCCTG
>OMOU01065246.1:0-12500 GCA_900312585.1 Malacocephalus occidentalis | reverse complement strand
CACGTGCGCGCGCGCGCATGCGCGCGATGTTCGTGTCCGCTGCAAAGGCTCTGCTGCTCGCCGAAGCAGAAGTGAAGAGACACACATGTGCACACACACACACACACACACAGCCGTCAGGACAAGGTGTCCACAGACGAGCAGCGAGGGGCGACACCTGATGTCTTTGTTGCTAGGCCGGAGATGTTCCCCATCGCCGCTGGCAACCCACTGTGCAGAAGCGCGCCCCCTTGTTGCTAGGCAACCTGAACTTCTTGTGACAGACCGTCTGGTAACTTCTGGTAATGGGAGTAAAAGGATGGATGGATGGATGGAGAGAGAGAGGGAAGGAGGGAGGGATGGACAGACAGAGAGAGCTCTCAAGACTTGTTTAAAGCGTACACATACTATGCATGCTGCTCTTCTAACAGCACACTCCATATATAGAAGTAGGGGAGTGTGTGTGTGTACATCCCTACCTTTTGATGGCCTGTTCAACAAGCAGCTATGTGTGCATTATGTGCCACATGTCTGGTGTGACATGCTGTACATACAGTGCATCCAACAGCACGGACTATATGAATCACAATGCACTGATATACACAGTGAATACAACGCTAGCCAGTGTGCCCATGTGCACAAGCACATGCAGTTAAAATGTTTTATGTCACCTATTAATATAGTCGTTTCCAACCCCCAGAATATAATCACACTTTGTTTACTGTGGTACTAAGTACTAAGCTATAAAATGCTGTTCCATATCTTATTAACACCAACAAAACGATATGAAATTGGTGAATATTGTCATAAGTGTCAAAGTGCAAGATTTGAATATAACATCAAAGCACCCTAACCCCATTAAAATGTCTAGGTTGACCCTTGTTGGCAAACAGCAAGATAGCTAGGCTATTATTTGCATTTGCTGTGGTTTCAGCCTATTATTCCATAGTTTCCCCAGTAGTCTAGGGAAATGATGGACCTGAATCTATTCACAGGAGGGGAGTACCAGCAGTTGAAATGATTGAAGGTAAGGCACATGCACTTGTCAATACCTCACACTGGTCTAGTGGCAGTTCTCGGATTAGTATTTTGTTCGCCAAATGGTTTGAATTGACGAATAGTCCACTCTTTGAAGTGGATATGGATTAACATTAGCAGAGCCAAAGCCAGCGGGAACATTGAGTGCAATTTGCCATCCAATTGGCTTTAGTGTCTTCCAATTGGCAGCTGCAGAACACAAATTGTCAAGCATGCATCATTGGTGATTGACTGAAACGTCCTTCTCACCAGTTAACACCAGTTCTTACAGTGGCCAGAGTGCTCGTGCCATGACTA
Organism: Malacocephalus occidentalis; assembly: GCA_900312585.1. NCBI lineage: Eukaryota > Metazoa > Chordata > Actinopteri > Gadiformes > Macrouridae > Malacocephalus > Malacocephalus occidentalis. The sequence continues at coordinate 11,186 of OMOU01065246.1, read as the reverse complement.
CATGTCAACAAAGACAATCAAAGCTATCTAAAGGTAAGGCTCTGTCAATATAGCCTCGTTAGCCGGGGGCCGCATGCACTCCATAAGTCTTCACAAAACATCTCCTCACATGCTTTGAGAGGACCTTGGACAGGCCAGGGGCCTCGCTGGAAGTTATAACCCCCGCCAAAACATACTGGGTCCGCTATGAGGTGTGTCTTTCCCCCCCATGTGTGCAGTCTACCTGTAGGGCATCCTCGAGCAATACATTGACAGGAGACCAGACATTGGAGCAACCAATCGAACCCAGTAACTTTGGAGTGGGTTTGATTCTCTCCGTCTTTGAGCAAGATGCCCCCAAACACCTGGGATATGCAGAGATATCTGCAGATTTAGATTAGATGTTTGATTCCAAATTCATCAATGTGCATCCAGATGGCCCTTTAATGACAAGGATCTGAATTCACTGTCTGTCGCTTTGGATGAATGACTACTAGTGGTCATCTAGTGAAATGGTTCCATACTAAATAGAGAGTGTTGCAGATGGGGTGGGGGGGAGGCAAGGCCCCCAGACCCTGCTTTGCTTGCCTGGAGTGTGGCAGAGACTCAGCAGGGGGGCATCCACGAAGGAGACGTGACGTGGGTCCCAGGGCCTCCTGGCAGCAGCAGCCAAAGACTGGGCGAGATGACGCAATATACACCCCCTGCTGAGGAGTCCCCTGCAGCGGTCTCTGCCTGCCTCGTCATGTATGGTCCTGGCCACACTCCAGCAGCTAAATATAAAGGTGTCTTTTTATAAATTCTAAATTTTTCCCTTCCATCTGCCACCGTCACCCAGTGCTTATTGGTGAGCTTTTTGGCAGTAAATGAAGACCAAAAAGACATGTAGAATTGTGACGTGATTCAGGTGTGAATTGAGGCCAGCTGAAGTGATTTTGTCCATGCATATTGAGAGGTGCGGAAGTGAAATGGCAGAAAAACTCTTTCTGTTGATTTATTTACAAATGCGGCAATAGCCGCTGTTCTCCGCCAATGTGCAAGAGCGGCAGCTACAGGCGTTCGCCCACCAGACCAGGGCTATCCTGGACGTGGCGGGGCGACAGGCGGAGGCTCGCGCTCACTTAACCGACGTCCTCGCCATGCGTGTAGCCGAGGACCGGACACCGGAATCAGCACCAGCCGGGTGCGATTTACCTCGAAGAGGACCACATGGCCCTTCCTGCACACCCCAGCAACATCGACGGCCAAAGCCCGCTTCCCACACTTCGTCGTAATTGGCGACAGATTGTATAGGGTGTGTCATGACACCCACACAGGTGGCCGCCGGGAGATGATTTTTCAGGCAGCCCTCATCACAACTTGGGGGCTGATAAAACTGCGATCGAATTATGGCCCGATTCTATTGGCCAGGCATTTACGCGGATGTACAGCGGTGCTCTGCGTCCCATCATGAGTGTCAGCTTAGCAATCCACTAGCTATTCCCAAAGCCGCATTGAGGCCGCTCCCGTTAATGTTGATTTCATTTAAAACAATTGCGATGGAGCTTATTGGGCCATTCGACCGTAGTTCATGTGGTTATCGCTTTGTGTTGGTCCTTGTAGATTACGCAACGCGATACCCAGCGGCAATGCCCCATTGCTCTATCTCGGCCAAAAGTGTAGCACAGGTTCTCTTCCAATTCATCTCCCAAGTTGAAATCCTGAAAGAGATTCTGACGGATCAAGGCACCACATTTATGTTATGCACCCTCTGCAAAGTTGACAGGTTATTGGGGATCACGTCAATCCGCACCAGCTCATACCTTCCACAAACCAATGGGCTATTGGAGTCGTTTTATAAGACGGTTTTAAAAGTCCATGCTGCGTAAGTTCATGCACGAGGATAGTCGGAATTGGGATAAGTCGATTTACCCTGTATTATTTGCAGTGCGCGAGGTGCCCCAGGCCTCCACAGGGTTTTCCCCATTTGAGCTTCTGTTTGAAAGACGACCCAGGGGGCTGCTGGACCTGATTAAAAAAATTGCCAGTAAAAGTGAGGTTCAGTATGTCATGGACATACTGGGCGTTCATGTTTATCACCTCATCCTCCTTAAATTATGGAATGAGGAACGCCCGGTTCTTCTTGCGACATTGGTAATCAAGGAAGGTGAGCTGGGACCGGAGGCTCAAAAAGCGGCGCCATTCATGCTGGTTCAGGGGAAAGCCATCTGACTCTGCTGCAGAGAACCGAGGTAGCCGAGTTACAGCAGCAGTTTATAGATGTCTTCTCCCCCCTACCGGGATGCACCACATGCATTGAACACCGCATAGAGACTCCCCACGGCGTGTCGGTTAGATCAGAGCCGTACAGATTGCCCGAACACAAAATAAAAATTGTGAAGGACGAATTGAAGGAGCTGGAGTTCTGCGTAATGGAAGAGTCGCATAGTGCATGGGCTAGCCTGATCGTTTTGGTGAATAATCCGGACGGGGCTATCCACTTCAGTGTCCACTACAGCAAGGTGAGTCACATATCCCATGCCTCAGGTTAACGAGCTCCTGGACCGGCTAGGCACGGCTCTTTTTTTTTCAACACTGGATTTAATCAAGATTTGGATTTAATCAAGGGCTACTAGCAGATTCCCTTATCTGCTTGTCCAAGGAGAAATCAGCCTTCTCCACCTTCGTATGGCTTTAACAACTGTAAAACTATGCCATTCGGGTTGTTTGGGGCTCCAGCCACGTTCTAGCAACTCATGGGCCGCGTACTGTGGCCACATGCGGAGTATGCTGCGGCGTCTTGGATGATGTGATCATCTATAGTGACACTTGGCCTGCAGCATCTCTGCCGGGTGGCGGCTGTCGTTGAGTCGCTGAGACAGGCCAAGCTCACGGCCCGAGGAAGTGTGTAATTGGATGGAGGGAGGTACAGTATTTGGGGTACCACTTGGGCGGCGGGAGAGTGCCTCCGCAGCTAAATAAAATAGATGCGGTAGCAGCCTGCCCATGGCCGAAGACAAAAAGACAGGTGAGGTCCTTCTTGGGGATGGCAAGTTATTGCAGGCGCTTCATCCCTGCCTTTGCGCAACTGACGAGCCCTTTGACGGACCTCACCCGACACGTGCCTCAGATCCGGTCCAGTGAACCAAGCCTGGTTCCTCAAGTGCCAGGTGGCATTTGAGGAAGTGAAAAAAGCTCTGTGTGAGAAGCCGCTCATGTTCATGCCTAACTTTAGCCTCCCCTTTGTATTGCAGACTGAGGCATCGAATAAGGGGCTGAGCTGTGCCTCAGCCAAAAACTGCCAGAGCGAGAGGAGAGGTACAGCACAGTCGCCATTAACTGGGCGGTCAGTGCCCTACGTTACTACCTCCTGGACATACTGGTTAAACAAAATGAAGGACACAAATCCCCTGATCACAAGGTGGTATCTGGCCCTCCAGCCCTACAATTTTAGGGTCGTGCACAGGCCGGGGGTGCAGATGGTCGTGGCGGACTTTCTCTCCCGCCTACCCGAGCTAGAACAAGGGGGGCCTGGACCCGGGCGGTGGGGATGTGTGAGCTATGAGGGGGCGTGGTTAGTGTTGTCAAAATGTCTGGAATTTGATGCAGCTGTAGCAAATGAGTGCAATTAATGGAATGCTGTTTAATTACACCTGTGCACTCTTCCTGCAGTAGAGGCTGGGTACGCACAGCAGGAGAGAACTCTGCCAGGTTTCTGATGCCGAACCCCTCTCTACACCTACAAAACAGTGGAATTACATGGACGCTACTTTTACATGGTTATTTAAACGCACTGCAGCAAGTTATTAAAACATCTTTATTTTTGACAAAAGACTCCATCCTCTCTATCCTTCTGGGAAGAACCCAGAGAAGCCATGTACGTGTTATTGTGGGAAACACTTTGCTACACCATCCATCTATCATCTATCTCTTCATCCATCCATCTATCTAGCTATCTATCCATCTCTCCATCCATATATCATCCACCCATCTATTTATCTAGCTGTCCATCTGTCTATCTATCCATCCATTGATACATCCACCCATCATCTTCATAGAATCCAGTCCCTACTCGACATGAAATGTATCCCAAACTGAGAGCTCATGAGTTGCTGAGTGCTAAATATATTCAACCCTGCATACACTCCACATGCACGCCATACATATTGTACACACACACATACTTTCAAATAGACACACACACACACACACTCACTGGCCCTGGCCCGGTCTGCTGGACAAAATGTTTGGCTTTCACTAGTTTTCTGTCACAAACACGCACCCATACATGCATGTGCGCACACATGCGGACACACATGCACACGTGTGCAAACATATGCACACACATACACACACGCATTGCCTGATGTCATTGGGTGGTTAGTGGGTCACAGCACCAATTCACCCATCCAAGCTAAGCTCTGTGTATGTGTGTGTGTAGCATGGCATATTTCCTCTGCTTATGAACTGTGAACGCTTTCATTTTAAACGAGCCATTGAACTAAATTGTGCGCTGCTCTCGTAATGTTTTATGTGTGCCATTCCATGGAATCCTTTCCCCTCGCCGTCCTCTCCCATGACATTGCTGAGACATACGTGGGTTCTTCATTTTCTTACATTTCTTACATTTCTTACATCTTACACCTGCGCCTCATCGAAGACACATGAATACCATCTTTTTCAACCAATCAGACACGTAAGAAGAACAACCGTAATCTAACGGAGAATCCAAATCACCTCTGCTCTCGTATGGCTCGACTAAAAGTGGAACCTCGGAGAAGCTCGGCTACTTATAATATAATATATATAATATATCTAATATAACAGAATACAGTTTCATACGCGTGTTGGGGAACAAATCGCTAGTCATAGACGACTCTGTTACGCATAAAGTTAGATTAAATGTGCCAGCTAACGTTATTTGCTTACCAGGGCCCAGGTCTCCCAAGATAGAAGCTAATCTATGCCTCGGCTGTCCCGAGGCATAAAGCCTGCATGTGACGGTGACCACCACTCAGTGAGAATGTCATTGTTATTTCTACAATGTCCTCCTCCTCAGACCTGAGCAGTAACCAAACTCCCTCTGATTTTACTAATAAACCGGAGGAGGTCAAAATCTAAATTGCATTCATGAATATCAGATTTCTTTCAATCTAATTGTTGAGCATAGGATAGATTTCCTGGGCCTCTGTGAGACCTGGTTAAAACAAGACATTTATCTGACCCTAAATAAAGTTACACCAAACTATGTTAACTCACAACTATCATGTGAATCTAGGAAAGGTGGTGGAGTGGCTAAAATCTCTAACTCGAAGCTGGTCCTAAGACCAAAGATTAGCTACATTTTTCATCTTATGAGTTGCTTTCAGCTCCTCAGTTCGCATTGAGCAGAGATCATGGCATTGCAAATTCCTTTTTCTTGGCTATAGTCTACCGCCCACCAAGCCCTTATCAAAATGTGTGGCTGAGTTGTCTGAGTTTGTGGCTGATCTTCGAACTTACACTGACAATGTTCTGCTTATGGGCGATTTTAACATCCATTTCTGACCCTCTGACCCTCTTGCAAAAGCTTTTCTGTTCATCATAGACACATTTGGATTCAAACATGTCCAGCAGCTTTCCCACACCAGTGGAAACATGTTGGATTTTGTTCTGATCCGTGGAGTTCTGGATACTCTCTGATCACTGTCTGCTCACATTCCAGGTGGTGGTATCTTGCCCGAGGGACGACCGGCCAGCTTCATATTGCTGCCATTGTATCACCCCTGCAACCAGCACAGCCATGGCAGTTAAGTTGCCCCTGTTACTGACTTGCCCCTCTTGCTGACTTCAGGGATTCTGTGGATAGTCTCACAGATGAGTTTAACACCGCTTTATCCACAGCCATCGACTCTGCTGCTCCTCTTGTAGTTAAAAAGTGGAAAACGAGACCAGCACCATGGTTCAACAAAGACACCCACGCCCTCAAACTGCAGAAAACTTGAACGCAAATGGCACTCGACTATACTTGAAGTGTTCTATCTTGCATGGCACGACAGCCTGCTCAGCTATAAAAAGGCATGAACTCACTCCAGAAACACCTACTTCTCCAGTGTCAAGAACAACCCAAAGTTCCTCTTTGACACTGTAAAAGAACTGACGCAAAAACAACCTCACAAAATGGACTCCTCCCTCTCAGTGAACAACTTCCTGGAGTTCTTCAGTCCATGTTGCCTCCTGGGCCCGGATTGGATGAACTCACAGGCGTAGAAATGTGTCATTAGTTTGAACACGCTGTGTGTGTGTGGCTCCATGACATTGATGCCTTTTCTACTGCTCATCCTGATCAATCGACAGGCGTGGAGCCACGTATCCTCCCTGAAACCACCTTTCAGCAGTTCAGCATAATCCCACTAGAAGAGCTTGACGAGCTAACGGGCATTTAAACAACAACCTGTATGCTGGACTCAGTCCCTACCAAGGTTCTCAACAAACTCTTCCCAACGGTTGGAACAGCTATGCTCAATATCTTGAATTGTCACTGTCTACTGGAATCGTTCCCCCTAGCTTCAAGTGTGCTGTAGTAAAACCTCTACTACCACCAAGATCTGCACCCGCGGCAACTCGACAGCCTAAACCCCAAAGCTCTTGGCAGCTACCGGCCCATTTCTAACCTTCCTTTCCTTTCTAAAATACTGGAAAGAATTGTAGCTAGCCAAATCATCAATCATGTGACAGCAAATAACTTATTTGAACCCTTTCAGTCTGGGTTCAGGACCCTATACTCCACTGAAACTGCTGTGACCAGAGTGGTAAACGATCTCCTCCTTACCATGGACAGCAATGCAAGCTCCCTGCTGGTGTTGCTTGACCTCAGCGCTGCTTTTCACAATCGACCATAGCATCCTCCTGGAACGTCTCGAACACTATGTTGGCATCAAAGGCACCACTCTCTTTAGGTTTAGATCCTACCTCACAGATAGAACACAATTTATTGTCTGTGAAGATTCAAAATCGAAGCATTGCAACCTAAGCTTTGGTGTTTCCCAAGGGTCGGTCCTTGGTCAACTGCTCTTTGCAATCTACATGCTCCCTCTTGGAGATAGTATTTGCAACTATGTACTTAGTTTTCACTGCTATGCCAATGACACCAAAATCTAGATTCCTATCAGATCAAAAGACTCCCCCCAGATCCAGAAGGTCTGCAATTAAAAGATGGATGTCACAAAACTACCTGCAACTAAATACGGGGAAAACTGAGACGATAATCATCGGCCCGAAACATAAACAAACACAAATTGAAAACACCAGACTGTGCCTTGAGGGATCTACGATTACCAAAAGGCTCTGCATCAAGAATCGTGGTGTCCCGTTGGACCCTATGCTTTCTTTTGCTCAGCATGTGAAAAGTATTACCAGAATTGCATTCTTTCATCTTAGAAATATTCCTAAAATTAGACCAATCTTATCCGCCGTGGATGCAGAGACACTCATCCATGCATTTCCATCATCCAGACTGGATTACTGCAATGCACTGTTTTCAGGCTTACCAAGCTCCATCTCGTGCAGAACACTGCTGCTAGACTTAGAGCTTAGAGAACTAGGAACTAGGAAGTTCAACCACATTACTCCTATTCTCACTTCCCTCCACAGGGTCCAATAAATGCCAGATCAGATTTTAAGGTGCTACTTCTTACCTACAAGATCCTGCCTGCATGGGTCCGTAGCATCAGACCTTATTGTTCCCTATTGTCCTTCTCGGCCCCTCCGGTGTTCAGGGGCTGGCCTTCTATAAATTCCAAAAGTGAATAAAAAACATGGAAACATGGCATTCTTGTATCGAGCCTATCTGTGGAACAGTTTGCCACCTATAATCAGGGAGGCTGACTCTGCTGATATATTCAAGGCTAGACTTAAAACCCACCTATTTATCCTTGCTCTTGACTGTTAGGAGTGCCCCTTGGCTCCAATTACAGCTAAACCAACATACTGTCAGCACTAGCCTACCCTGGCTGCCGATATATGTTCCCTTTGCTCCATCTAACCATTATGTCTCCAATTTTTAGGTTGTTGCTGTGATCATGACTGGATTCCTGGTCACCCCACCTAACGGCTACCAGCTTGCTCTCCAGCCAGCACCCCATCACAATATTACTATTCCATTACCATTTGTACTTCATTGTTTCAAATTGTTATGCTTTGTTACCCCCTTTTTAATGCCCGCATGACACCCTTTGCACTCCGAACCATCCCTGGAAGGAGGGATCCCCCACTCTGCGTTCTCAAGATGTCTTCCTTGTTAATTAAGGGAGTTGTTTTTTGCCCTGACGGGGGCTAGGGCTAGGGGGTCATAATCACTTGGCCCATAATATGGCCTGTAAAGCCCTTTGAGACTTTAACTGTGATTAAAGGCTATACAAATAAAATTGACTTGACTTGAACATTTACACAGTTTTTTCCCAATCTGAACCAACAGACAATGGAAATCCCAGTGGACAGTGCTACAACATTTCAGTGATTTTTCTTTTCTGCGGAAAAGGATGTTGTCACGTATGAAGCCGCTCTCTCTTTGAAAACAACGGAGCGTGATGGGTCCCCTTTAAACTACAATCCACCTTGAAATCCAGCTGGTTTATGGGTATTTCCTCAGCGATGCACATCATTTTAATTTCACCCTGGCTTTTTCATTATGGCTGTCCTCTGTGGTAATACGACTCATAACCACATCTTTACGACAATCATAATACACTTAATAAGTCCAGGTACTGTATAGCCAATATATGACCCGATGTACCAGTATCTAATGACTGTAATTCATTTAATAAGTACCGACAAGAACGCATGGGTGAAATGTCAAATGAATATAAATGTTAATCGTGTCAGGTGGTCTAAAGTATTGCTCATCCTGTTAAATTATTTTATTATCGCCTCTTCTTTACTCGTAGAAATGTGTCATTAGTTTGAACACGCTGTGTGAGCGAAACAGATGTGTTTTAGACCACGGTATTGTGCACATGTGTGTGAACCTTGCCTCTTATACCAACGGTGTGTGTGTGTGTGTGTATGTGTGTGGCTCCATGACTGCAGACTCTAGACACTGTCTGCAGCCCCCCGCCCCCTCCCACTCCAGGACAAAGAACCACGAGTACAGTTGTTCTCTACAACAGCGTTGTGGGGGGCCGACGCAGGGCCCCACAAACAGACACATTATCTCCTGTGTGTCACTATAGAGTACTATGGCTGCAAATGTCTACTCAGCCCACGCGCGCACACACTAGCGTGTAGACCATGTGCAGGTGTCTTACACGAGTGTCAAGATGTAGAAGCCCGTAAGTGTGTTTACACAAATCACGCTTTTACTCACGGTGCTGCAGGGACAAAAAGCCATTGTTTTATTTCTCACGATATATTCTGACTCCCAGTAATCAGTTTGAAGATTACTTTGGAGCTCGTCTTTGTATTAATAGCAACATACTAACTAACTTCTCTCGACAACTCAACTTCCAATTTTCAGTTTCAAACGTCGGCTCCACGTTCCTCTTCCAGAAGATCACAAGCTTATTCATCCACAGCTTATTTTTAAAATAACCTTTGTGACTTTGTGAAAAGCAATTATATGCTCTCAGCCTGTTCATTGTTCACCATCGAAGCGGCAGTTAAACACACAAGGACACACAGTCGCACCAACCTTAACGTTCACACACACACACACACACACACAGAAACATACACACACCGCAGCCTCCACCAATTATGATATCACCCATCGGCTTGTCTTGTTAAATGTCCATATTGATCACCCATTGATTCCCTAAACAGTATATGATTGAGGAATGTATGCTGGGGCTGCGTACGGTTAAATATTGTCAGGTGGGTTTGCAGAGAACCATTATGAATACTAGACAGCAGTATTGATGTGCCAAGCATGACCGCCGACCATCGCAACTCCTGCACATCTTGTCTGCCGCCTAATTGTTTCTGCTATTGATCTGAGTGTGTGCGCGTGTGTGTGCGCGTGTGTGTGTGTGTGTGTGCCTGTGTGAGTGTTTTGTGTCTGTCTGTTTGTGTGTGTGTGCGTCTGTCTGTCTGTTTTTTTGGTAGGGTGTGTTATGGTAACAAGGTAAACCAATAGAGATTTGATTTACAATCAGGGGAACGCAGATATGTGATTGGCTGAAAATATACAGACAGCAACACGCGACAGGCAGCCAGTCAGAGAGAACACAAGTTCCCCTTTATCAATCACAGACTGCAGGAAGTAGACACAAACACAAATTAACTATCATCTGTGCCTCAAGTTGAGATTGTGTGTGTGTGCATTTGTGTTAGTGTGTACATTACTGCATGTGTGTTTACCTTTGTGTGTGTGTGTGTGTGTGTGTCTGTGTATGTCTGTGTGTGGGAGAGGGCGAGGTCAATAATTAAGCTCTAGTTTGCATCCAGGTCCATCTCTCCCGGCCATGTGGGACCCTCCATGTGGGACCCTGGACCGATTGTCAACAATTGCCTATAAAGATGTATTTCAAAGTCGCAACAACGTACAGCACTCCTCCCCCGCTGAGGAGGTGAGGGTAGGCTCCTTTTGCGGCCACTAGTCGTCATGACTACCATCCTACCATGCGGTGTATGTAGTTACAACGGGCCCCATGGAACACCACTGTGACGGGCCCTCGTGCACGCTAGTTACTAGTTATGAAGCGCACACACACACGAGGCGTATGAACTCGATGTGTATATTACTCAGCAATCATCATTGCATATCTGAATATGACCAAAATTATGAAAAACTATTCATTTCATGTTTAATAGGTTTTCATAGTATATTTATAGTTTTCTAGTTGGATGCATAATACATCATTCTTTGAACACTTCCATCGTCATCACTCGCCTCAGCTACTGCAACTCTCTCCTGGCTGGACTCCCCCGCCTCACTTACAACCTGGTGTTCAACTGAACCAAAATATGGAACCCCCCTCTTCTGCGACCTCCACCGGTCCTGGTAATTGCTCACATTAGATTCAAGACACTGGCACTGGCCTACAAGGCTGCCAGCTCAACTACCTAACTCCAAACATTAGTCAGACCCCACACCGCAGCCCGAGCTCTCTACTCAGAGCAATCCCAAATCTTCCCTGTTCTGGCATCACAGTGGTGGAATGAGATCCTGGCTGATGTCAGGATGGCAGAGTTGCTCACCAGCTTCCGCAAGAGACTCAAGACCCACCGGACTCTGCATAACACCCCCCCCC
>OMOU01065244.1:0-14144 GCA_900312585.1 Malacocephalus occidentalis | reverse complement strand
ATTTGTTATTTCTGTTTAATGTTCAATGTTGTGCACCATTACAAAAGCACATTGCTTGTTTGTAAAATCTAAGGCAAAACACTGATTCTGAATCTGCTGAAAGGTGGTGGTGGGGGAGAACCTGGAGGAGGGGCGGAGGCGGCGGTGGAGCCTACCTGAGCGGGAAGAGGAGGCCGTAGCGCACGATGACGCCCACGCCCCAGATCAGTGTGAGGCGGAGGCTGATGTAGCGGAAGTTCTGGTTGGTGCGCGTCAGCAGGTTCCAGGAGGCCAGCTCCTCGGAGGAGAAGCACTGGGTCACCTGGTCATCCACGATGCTCTCCACGCCCTTCTTGTGGAAGTAAAAGGCGTCGCCCAGGGCAAACCCCGCCTGCGGCGAGCCCCGAGACCCCCGCACCTCCAGCATCTCCTGCTCCATGGAGCCCCCCTCTCGCTTAATGATCCCTGCGGAGGACACGCTGAGCTTTACAGAGACACCCCACAGAGTCCCCCCCCCCCAAGTGGGGTCTTTTAGAGGTAGCAATACCACAGTCAGTGTTAAATACCTCCAAATTGTACCTCCAAATTGTACCTCCAAATTGTACTAATTGTACTAATTGAGTAAATGTATGTAGGTACACATTCCACCACTAACTCTTTACTAGAGGCTGCTTAGTATCGCATGCATTTACCTGAGCTCATTCTATGATGTAATGCATGCCTGCTGGTAGGCTGGAGATATTGGGGAGCGAACCCAGTAACTTTGGGCTACAAGATGAACATCCATTTGCATCTGTCTGTCTGTCTATCTGTTTGTCTGTTTGTCCTTTTGCATCTCAAAGCGCTAGGCTACCAAGGAGAACAACATGGCTTAACATGTTCAACGAGAGTGTGTGTGTGTGTGTGGGCTGCATTTACATTGACATCTACATGTAGGGCCTTTGGAATTTGCCATTTGGCCTTCATCCAAAGCAACTTACAATACGTACATTTGTCAAGACAGCAATATATTGCCGATGGTCCATAAAGATTAGAATAGAACAAGAAGCTTCAAGGGTTATCTTATATAAACGTCTGTGATCAAATGTTTAATTAATCATAGAAGTGTTATGTAACTCAATACAGAGGGTAGAGCTTTGTGTTACCTTGGCCCATATCTCGTTTGCCAGAACTACTTGCACTTCCTAAAACAACAATGGCTATCCTGTTAGTCACAATGCATGTGCAACAGTTGCTGACATTACTTCAGGCTCCGTTCATCAGTTTTCAATTGCAAACAGGTTCTGAAAGTTTTCTAACATAGTTCACAGTCTCTCTGCTGTCGTTGTGCAGATGTCCACACATTCTGTGTCAATCTCCATCTTCTAGTTCCACTTTTCTGTAAAATGCCACTCTTATGAATATTTGGCTTCAGAACACTGAGAAATACTTAACCAATACTAACCCTGCAATTTCACAAGAAGCAGATGACAGTGAGTTTGCAAACACAGACACTGCGTTTCACATCGTATTGCAATGTGGACGGAACATAAGTTGAATATTGGGCTACGGTTATGCAACTGTGTCTTGCATCACTGCCCCAAGGCTCACCATGTGTTTATATTGCTGGAAAGGGTGCTGGTGGTAGACAGCAAGCATTGACTATTGTAAAGCATACACGGACAAACAGACACACAGGGTCACATGAGCGGTGTCTAGGGCTGCATTATTTAAACCCTCACCACAGCAGGACGTTATGCCCTGGTCACATGCTGCACGCATGTATGTCATGGGAGGGACAAAGGGGGAATAAATATGTGGTTATACGTGCTTTATTATGCCTTATGATGAAGGAAGTGTCAATAGTGTCGGTTACGTCAAACGGTGTGGTTGTGTGTGTGCGTGCGTGCGTGCGTGCGTGTGTGGGTGCATGCGTGCGTGTGTGTGTGCATGTGTGCGTGCATACATGCATGCGTGCGTGCGTGTGTGTGTGACCCTAAAACGTGCAGGGCAGGTGTCACCTCACCGTTGGGCAGGGGGACGGGCACGCTGGACATTTCCTCGCGTCCTCGTTGGATCCTGAGCGTGGCCCACTGTGGCGCAAATCAAAGCAACAATATAGTTTATAGTCTTGTGCATTTTGTTTGAACAGCTCTGACCGCCCCACATGGTGGCACAGCCTCATTCCCTCCGATCGCCTCCCAATAAAGGGGCCAATCTATCACGTCACGTTTAGAACTACTCACCTCTAAGACGTACACTAACACCTGGATGTAGAGCCCCGTGACGCCCAGCGAGAGGCCGAACATCGCGGGCAGCATGACGAAGCCCAGGAGTACAGCGACCCACAGCTGGAGCAGAGCCACCGCTGCACCCCAGGGGTCCTCCATGGTCCGTCCGTCCGATGCGTCCTCGTCCCGACCCGGGGGGTGCAGGCAGCGCCGCGGTTACACTAACCCGATATATACGTCTTTGCGATTATATGTCTGGAGAAAAACGCTGGGAAGCAGGTTAGACCACTTGTGGAGGTTGCATATTCCAGCGTTCAATAAAATTCCAGATCGAATGCCAAATCGAACTGCCCAAGGCGCAAAAAAACGCCCAGAGCTCAGCGGTGATAAAGAGTTGTAGCTGCTGTAGACCGCTATACTTTCAGCCAATCGAGGGAGAGCGTTGGCAGCGGAGAGCAATACTTTCAGCCAATCAGGGGGAAGAGTTGCCCGCGGAGAGCGATACTTTCAGCCAATCAGGGGGAAGCGTTGGACCGCGATACTTTCAGCCAACACCTTTCCCTAATATTTATGTTAATTACCTTTGTACAAGTGTGGATATCTCAGTAAAACACTCATCATCAGGAAATGCATGGCGACAGCTGGTCTTCATATTGATATTGTACACTAAACGTGTATTGATTATGTAATATCGAGCCTATATCCGTAAACAGTATGGCATTATTAATGTTGCATTATTTTCCCTTAGCCTACTGCGTTACGTAGCGCTCCTTTCGCGTGGCTTTCGGGAAATGGAGTTCATCATGAAGATTGTAGTTCTTCTTCGCTTATGGGAAATGTAGTTCATCGAAGCCCGCGCCGTCGCCGGAGCATTCGAATCCAGCATGGCGGACTCCACTGTTTACATGCCGGGGATCGTTCTGGCCTCGGTGATGTTTCAACACCTCAACACGGATTCAGACGTAGTAAGTGAACCCCGTTGTGACCAAACCTACTGTGTAATCAATGTCGTGTTGTTGATATAAATGTTAGTAACACGGGTTACTAGGTTAGGTAGCGACCATCAAGCTGTGGAAGTTTTTAATGTTGACTCCGGGAAAATATCAACATGTCACAACTCATGTCAACACATTTACTTTTTGGTTGAATGCATTTCGGAACTAGTTTCTGCTCATAGTGAACGATCGCGTTATAAATCCAGTTTTGTTCAACTTCTCCCTTCCGAATGCAATGACGTTTCCACCCAATTAGTGTTGAATTAAAACGTTTCCATTGATATTCTTTAGCATCTTGTTGGTTGTACGTGTTGCTTTGTAGGAGGGCTTCATTCTTGGGGAGAGCAAAGAGGAGGAAAAAAGAGCCATCACCGACTCCACCAATGATCATGTGTATTTTGAGCGCACAGTTCGTAAGTTGTCGGTCACTTCCCACACTGCTTCATCCACGTTATCCACCAGGTCTCCAACCACAGAAATACATGACTTTTATTATACGTTTCTTCCAGATGTACAAAAACACATTACCTGCAACAGACTAAATAAGTAAGTATTGGCATTGCTTAAGTCTCTTTGGGTTGTATCAAATAAGATAACCATCTGAAATTCATATTTCATAAATTCTTACAAAAAAACATTGAATATATAGCTGCTACACAGACCCCAATGACAATTTGATTTTAAAATATCACATGATGCATTTGTGTCTGTCTGTAGGTTTTACAATGGAGCAGGTGAAGTGGATGTGAATATATTAAGGAAAATGTTGCCAGAAAATATGCAGGCAAGTCTGCAGAACACTCTCACCATCATATTAGTTAATTTGTGAAACACAGCCTGTTTTTCAGTGTGTGGTGTGTTTCATGTTAGGAGAACGTCATTGGCTGGTACAGACAGCGCCGGAATACAGGGCAACAAATGACGTTAAGGGAAAGGCTGGTCCACACCCACCTGAACCGGGCTCTGGCCAATCCGGAGCTGCTCTTCCTGCTGCTCACGCCCAGCGAGGTCACGGCCGCTGGCTCCACCCACGAAACGGAATACGCCGCATTCATGTCACACAACAGGTCGGCCTCCCCAATCAGACTTGAGTTGAGATTCTTGAAGCTTTTATCCAAAGCTCTTTACAGTATTGCCTCACATTCACCACATTCAGACACCGAAGGCGTAGTCAACCATGCAAGGTAATGACCAACACAACAGGAGCGGTTGAGGTTAGGTGGTGTCTTGCTCAGGGACACCTGGGGATCGAACCAGCAACTTCCTGGTTGCCAGACAACCGCTCTTACCTCCTGAGCTACTGCCGCCCCATAAAGTAGGTTAACATCTGAGTGAACCGGGCCGTTTCACTTTCGTTTCCTTCATATTTGTTTCAGCCAGGGATCTGGAGGCTATTGTTCGTGTTATTGGCTAACCCAAATTCGGTCGGCACTGGCACACTGTAAAAAGAACAATCTCTGCGAACAAGTAACAGCTCAGAGATGTCCACCTTCGCTGCCGTCACTGCTATGCGTGTTTCCCCTCCTGCCCCGCCAGACGCTTCTATAAGGTCACCGTGGTGATCAACAACCTGGGCACCCTGGAAGACGTGGTTTACCGGACGTCCTGCGCACCCTGCTCCGCGGTGGGATACCACCGCGTGGTGAAGAAGCACAGGTAGGCCTTTGTGGAGCTGTATAGAATAAGAATAATAATAATAATAATAAATAACCTTGTAATGGGTCCAATAGCTACCCCACTGCACTCTTTCCAGTTGTTTTTCTATTATTATGCTATAATATTAGAAAGTATTAGAATATCAGAATTGCAGCGCTGGGCAATTTATTGATATTATAGTGATTTACGCACTTTAACTACGTAGTCATTACATCCACCTACTGGGGATTATTCATCAAAAACCTCATTGTGG
This sequence comes from Malacocephalus occidentalis, assembly GCA_900312585.1. NCBI lineage: Eukaryota > Metazoa > Chordata > Actinopteri > Gadiformes > Macrouridae > Malacocephalus > Malacocephalus occidentalis. Next base: position 9,051 of record OMOU01065244.1, on the reverse strand, counting down.
ATACAAGAGTGTACAGAAATATGCTTTACAATGTGTTTTTTTAGTACACTATTTATTTATTGAGTTGCCAGAAAAGATACGATATCGTTATTATATATTGTTCTTGTGACATGAAATGGCCTGTAGGCCTATTGGGATAGAAGATTTTGGCCGTAATCTGGTCTTCAATCCCAATCTCACAGTGGCTTTGTATCAAATGTAAATGATGCACTTGTGTCTGGGGTTGTGCTTTGGTCCAAAAGGTCAAAATTCTTCTCTCCAGACAACACACACAGAGAGGTTACGGAGATTAACAAAATGTCCAGCTCGATGCAGGCCGAACTGCAGGTAGGAGGCTTCTAAAAGGGCACCCGGTTTACGTGCTGGTGGGTGTTTGGTTAGCCATGACACGCTATTTCACAATCTAACTGTTTGTGACATCACAGCCTGCCCTTTTGTTATGGACCGCGAGTAGGCTGATCTCGGTGAAATATATTTGGGTAGATTTGAACCCACGTGTGATGTCATAAACGGTTGTCGATTTTCAAAATGGCCTCTCAACATCGGGGAATTAAAATGGATGCTAGAATATTGATTCTTCTTCTTCTTCTTCTTCATCTGCGGGCATCTGTGTCTCCGTCAACAGAAGGAATGCAAGAAGGTGGAGGAGAGTGAACAGGAGGTGCAGACGCTTCTCGCACAGGTGACCGCTCTCAGGAAACTGATCTCCAAGAAGAAGTCGTTGCTTATCCCAGAGAAAGGTATGGTACACTCAAACGCGGACACATGCAAGACGCCCATTCAGTATTTATATTGTCATTGCCATTCACAATTTTTCATACTTAAAATGTTTAAGATGCCTTTAAGATGTCAAAAATCTATGTTTCAATATATATTTTTAGGAAGTAAATGACAGAACGCATATTTGACTCCCAGATACACACATGAATTGTGGTCGTCGTCTTCAAAATGGCTTCTGCTCCGTCCCCCCCAGGTGTCCTCAGACCTTCGATCCGAGGGAACCAGCTGCTGGAGAATTCCCTGAAAAGACGCTTCCCCCACTCCCCTTTGTTCCACACCCAGACTCTGACCATCGAGGGCGTCCCCGTGGCAGAGAACCTTGACAGTCCTCCTCCTCCAACGCTTCCCTGCCCGCACGGTGCCTCGGATCCTGAGCCATAACTACTCGACATGTGACCGTGGGTCGGTTAAAAGGCCCGCCCCCCCCTATGTGACCACCCAGACGTGCGTAATTGGTAGAGCAACCTACCAGCCTGCCCAGTGGGGACTGAACCAACAAGTAGGCGGGGTGGGTGGCGACATTGACTTTTGCCTTGCACAGGAATTGTTTCCAATTCATTTAACAGGTCTCCCTTTTTACAAAACGCGATGAACATGAACACATTTCTCGTCACACCCGTCTGGAGTAGTTGACTCATCTTCGGGTTTCCTGCTTATGTAACCTGGACCTGCAATTAATTTCTTCCTCACAATGAAAGATTTTACATTAACAATGCATTGATCAATAACCATAACTTTTTATTTAATAAAGATTGAATTGACAATAACATTTGTACAACTACATTTATTGATCAACAACATATTTCCCAGAGATAAGCAATGGCATTCATAATGATTCAGAACATGGATTTTAATCACAACATCATAAATAAAACATTTGATGAACTAGTTTTTGCGGCCACAGATGTTGGGATCCTTCATAAACTGAGGGTGCTTGTGGGTCACCGGCATGAAACCTGAAACCATGAAATTAAATAAAATGGACAGTATTACGGTTAAATATGCACCAAGAGATCTGGAACCATGTCAGACTGTTGAACAGGTTTGCTCGTCCATTGGACAGAACACCAGACAAACTCTGCAGACAACGCTACCTTGTCTACTAACTCTTTGTTGCGGATAATAATGGAACAACATCATGTGTTTGTTTGTTTATTCTTTCATTTTGCTTTAGTGTTCCCATTTCACGTTTTCAAGTGGACCAGAGTTTGTTAGTTTGGTCAGCGCCAGAGTTGGAACGAGCGTTCACACCACCTCAAACAAACAAAACTCACCCATTGCGTGGCACTTTTTGATAGCTTTGGAGATTTCCCTCTGTTTTCTTCCACACAAGCCTGTCATAACACGAGACACAGACCACATGAACCGGACCGTTCCATTACACCCACCTAATTGGCCTGCACTTCAGTTACACATCGCTCCTTACCGGTTATTGTTCGGCCGTAGATTCTACCCGTATGTGGGGATACAAATTGGGAAAGCAACTGCAAGAGAAATAGTCATAGCTGAATGCACTTTACAATGGGAGTTTAAAGCATAAAAACCAACACATAATGCCTAATGTGGAGTAAATCACACCGCGTGTGTGTGTATATATATATATATATATATATACACGGAGATGGTCCCCTTCTCAGTCATGATAGGTGATGACAAACTTTTTAATCCTACACAAAGTGTATTTTTGTATGACAAAAATGGAAAATATATCTTGCTCAAATACTCATCATAGGCTCTGCTGGTAGACCTCAAACTGATCCTAGTGAAAGACCTGCTTGTTATGTTAGGCTTGGCCAGACCAAGAACTAGGCCAGACCAAGTCTAACATCACGTGGTCTTTCATTAGGACTGCTCAGTATTGCTATACATAGTGAAACATATGATTCAGCAGATCAGTGAAAAATCAACCACCATGACAAAAAAAAGAATGCAACAAAATAACAGAGATACACTTAGTGCATGCGTTCATCAGAGCCTGGCACCGATTGGCTGGTTGGGCATGTATTATAGTAGAGCTTTGGGGATTGGCCAGTCGATTTCATATATATTGCACAATGTCTGGACGTCTCCCATAGACAGGTGATTCTAGATGGGCATTCGGAGAATAACTCACCTGGATATTCTTGAAGTCCACTGTGGTCTTGCAGAGAATGCAGCCCTTCTCGGGTTGCTTGTAAGGGTTTTCCATCTCTAAAGGCTGAGACAAAGTACTGTTAAACGTATTGGATATAAACAAAACTATTTCAATGCGATCAGTCATTTTCAATGTATAGCGTATTGTATAATATCATACCATATCGTCGCTGGCCTTATTTGCGACAGTGGATGAACTTCGTAGGGCTGCAATTGAGACACAGTAAGATTGACATTCAAACGTATGGCCTTGGGCGACCCTTGATCACTGAAATAACATTCTAATTACGAACTGGCTTTTTTACATTCTATAAGCATATCGTCAGCATAAATATCCGTCTTACTTGCGGCTCCGCGCTGCAGAAACACGCGTCTAAACGTCAGAATCCCTCGAAAAGGTAGCATCTTGACCTGCCGCCTGCGGGACGGGGGACATGCGTGGGTACAGCGCCGGATGTTGTCAGGCGTATGTTCCGGTGTAAGCTCCGCCCACATCTAGTCCACAACAATACAATTTGTTTACATTTTCCGGGGGTTTTATAATGTCAGAAATTGTGATGGTCATTAAAAAAAGGGTCACATTTTATAACTGTTTCCATATAAAAATGCAGGTCGCCTCAAGAAGACCGAACGGATGTGACGTCATGAAATGTGTTCCCGACGCTGTGCTGCGCTTCAAACGTTTCCAGTCAGATGCGCGGTCGACGTATTTCCCTTCCAACCGTCATATTAAAAAGACGCTTTCTTCCCGTGTTCTACCTGTGCTGATGTCAGATGTCATGTTTCGACGCAGCGTCGAGGCGCTGCACTGTCGACGTCTCCACAGAGTTACACTCAGCCCAGTGGAGAGGCGTCCGATGTGAAAAGCCACAGTTATGGTGCAGCCGAACCTGTTGGAGATCTACTTTTCGGATGGATAGGCACTGATAATGCATGCTGAGAGCTCAGAGCTCAGAGTCAGAAGGCTGCCCACAAGGAAGAGGAGCAGGGACGGCTTTAAAAGCAACCTGACCCCTGCCAAGAAAAAGGGAATTAGATTAATGGAGGATCAAAATCCCACCGAGGTAAGTTAACCATCAATGATATGGAATGTTATTATTGGGATTATGATAAGCAAGGTACAGTTTGGGCAGGTTGATCCTTTTAGTTTTAGTTTTAGTTTTAGTTTTTTGAACTCAGACATTCTGTATGATGATATCTTTCTCACTTGGAGGCAATTGTATCACAGGTCCTACACCTGTGTGGCTGTTGTTTATTTATTTGTGTTCACTCTGTTTATTTTTATGTTGCTATTTGTGCCTCTGTCTTCTTGCTCTTATGTTGTTGATGTTGCCTAAGTCCTGCTTGTGGCCCGCTGCCTTGATTTCTCTTTGTGGGATCAATAACATTTCATGTAATCTAATCTTCTGCAATGTTCTCGACGTCAGTATTGCAGTGACAATGAGGACCTATTCGGTGACTATGACAGCATCCTGGGCGACAGCTCCCTCATGGCCAACCTCGACTGTGTGGAGCAAATAGCCAGGAAAGACGAGCCTTTGCAGGCTGTGGACAGCAGACCAGCGGACCGGCCACAGACAGGCGGCCTCACCGAGCTGCATTCTCGGAAAGAGCAAAGTTCAGTTCCGAGGCCCGGTGATGACCACCTCACCGACTCCATCCTGGATGTTTTCAAAGACGAGTCATTTGAGGATCTACCAGAGGTGGCCACGCAGCTTCAGCTCAGCGAAGATGCGGTGGAATATATGAAGTCGTACGAATTGTTGCGGGGAGACAAAACGTCGACACCCTTAAGGACAAAGGAGAGGCCCAGGGGTGACAGAACTAAGACGTTATCGGTTCTAAATGCCACAGAGGGACACACTAAAAGGCCTTCTTCTAAAGCCAGGCGCAGTATGACGGATCACCTCAAGAGGGCGATGCTGAGCAACGCCGGGGCCCCCTCCAGTGTCTCGCGTACCAAGTTGCTGAAGGAGGCCGTGGTCACCGCGGAAATCAACGTTGCCATGCAGGCCATGGAAACGGTTTCCACGGTGACAACGGACCTCGGACCGTTCTTCGGTCTGCCCACCAAAGTGAAGGATCTGATATACAAACTGCGAGGAATAAAATACTTATATGGTGATTTAATATTTACAGTTACATTTAGGGCGTTGGCAGACGCTTTTATCCAAAGTGACTTAAAAAGAGTACGTTTGTTGAAAGAGACAGCAATATATCACTGTTTGAAGCATTCATAGTGGCGAGGTTAAAAGTTTCATAATTGCTAGTTTTCCTGCATAATAACTTTGATGAGTGCAGAAGTGCCATTACCAAAACATCTAAGAACATACAATGTTCTAAAAAATGCTGAGTATTGTTAATAATGCCAAACACGCAAGAACCATGAACAGGTGGGTCTCTTGCGGAAGCTGTTAGCTGCTAATATGACAAAAACAAATTAATATGACTTAATATGACTCAAATAGATTTGAAAGCAGTAAATGGGAATAATACAATATAGGTGGATCATTTGTAATATAAGCTAAAAGAAAGTGCAATGTGATGGGCTTTAAAACAAAAAAAGGTTTATTCCACATTTGCAGACTGGCAGAAGACCTGCCTGAACCTGGACTGCATTCGCGAGCGGAGGAACCTGATCTACTCTCTCCCGACCAGCGGAGGCAAGACTCTGGTCGCCGAGGTCCTCATCCTGAAGGAGCTGCTGTGCAGGAAGAAGGACTGCTTGTTCATCCTGCCCTACATATCCCTGGTCCAAGAGAAGGTACCAGGATGACGACTCAACCTCAACTATTAGACTATCGTGGATTCATTAATTTCACCCCCGCTTACTGTACGCACATGCGCAGGTGCGTGGCTTGGCCGGCTTCGGCCTGGAGCTGGACTTCATGGTGGAGGAGTACGCGGGCAGCAAGGGGAGGTTCCCCCCCGTGAAGCGCAGGAACAACCGGTCTCTGTACATCGCCACGATCGAGAAGGGCCACAGCCTGGTCAACTCTCTGATCGAGAACGGCCGGCTGGACAGTGTGGGCTTGGTGGTGGTCGATGAGGTGGGTAGCTGGGTAGCTAGCTAGCGTGTTGTATGCACTCCTCTACAACCTCAGGATTGTTGTGTAACGTGATGCTCCTGGCACTCATGCTTACATGTACATGCTGAGTTTGCAGTGTATTTCAGGAAGAGCTTAAAACGTTTATGTATTTCAGCCAATAATGTTTATATCTACGTTTGCTTTTCGGTGAGATGTTTAAAACATTGGTGATTTTATTCATTTTGTTGAGTTATTATACCAATTATTATTGTGATTATTGTGCCAATACGGTTTATTTTCAGTCAGAGGTTAAAAACATTGGGGATTTAGTTATTACAGCCAATACTTTTGACATTTACATTTTGCACTTTTACACTCTTACAATTCAACAACTGATGTCATATTCTTCACATAGATGTTATTTGTAGTTCTTGTGTATATCCTTCTTTGCATACATTTACAATAATGTCAATAATGTCATTTATTGAATTGTCCTGTAGCTTCACATGCTAGGAGATGGCAGCAGAGGTGCCATCATTGAGATGACGCTGGCTAAAGTCTTATACATGAGCAGTAAGTGGCCTGTGATGCTAACTTCCTTTTGGCATGCTTCTTAGTGGCTCTTGTGAAAGGTTAAAGGGGTCTTCCTATTATACCACACGGTGGGAGTCTGATTCGCCATTACAAGCCATTTCAAAATTGTCATGTGACCAAAATTGCCATTGTGATGAAGTGAAATCACAAGTGGGAGTGTCCACCCAGATGTATGATGCTGACCGGATCTGTCCACCAGTTGGTACCTTCACACCTGGTGGTGTAGTGGGGTCCCTTTAATGAAACTTTTTTAAAATGTTGGCATCTGTGTTTATTTCTCTGCTCTCTTTCCACCAGAACAAACCCAGATTATCGGCATGAGCGCGACTCTCGGCAACATCAAAGACATCCAGGCGTTTTTGAGAGCTGAGAATTACACCAATGACTTCAGGCCCGTATGTCATTTTATAGTCTGTCGGCCGCTGAGTGGATTAGAAAAGTCTATAGGGTGAACTGAACTGTGCTTCATATCTTGTAATGGCCTACAACAATCAGAATATAAACGCCGTTATGACAGTGTAATAAGTGAATACACTGTGGTTCTTTATGCCGTGGGCGATCAGTGGAGCTGCAGGCTCTGCTTTTAATATTTAATTATCACTCATTCAACAGAAGATGGTGATAACTACACTCTAATGCAAGCGGTGAGTCAGTGTGTGTGCGTGTATCTTCCTCCGTCTCTGCGGGCCGCAGGTGCAGCTCAGTGAGTACGTGAAGCTGGGCGACACCATCTACGAGGTGGCCTCCCAAGAGGAGGACTGTCTCAAGTTCTCTCGTCTTCTTAACTTTAAGGTAATCCTAAAGCCCGTCGGCATCACGCTGAGTTGACCTGACGTTGTGCGGAGCAAGGCCAGTGAACGGGTTGTAAACAAAAAGTATTTTATTTTGCATATCATGTCACTCTGTTCCTTCCCATTGGCTTAGATGGCTGCTTTCGGATTCGCCACAAAGCAATCCAGATCACAGCGATACGATATCTCCTCCACCACCAGGCCAGAATAGCATGGGACATTGGCGCCAAGTCTTTTTAAGCCTGTGTGTCTTTTGGCAAAAAGCTGTTTCCTAACATAATATCCAGGCTTGCCTAATCGATAGGCTGATGGTTGGAATGAACCTGCCGCACCAGATGGTTTGTTTCACAGAACCATCTGGAAAGTTGTCATTGGACAGTGTTTGGAAATGGGGCTGGCACTTTCCAAAAATTCATGGCAGGTGATTGGATGAACCATCCGTCTATCGCCTAACAAACAGTTGCATCTGGCTGTTGTCACACCCTAAACCACGGCCCGTAGTTGCAAGCAGAACGATCAGAACGGTCTCACGAGGCTCGTGGGAACCGGCAAGTGCTGCACTTTGTTGACTGAAAGCGCTGCTGAATTTAGCCAAACTCATGCCATAGTCATTCCTCGTCAGGGACATGCAAACACACCTGTCGCTGAGCTACTGGCGTTAACGCTGGACGTCATGTGCCCTTTGACACCACCTCTCTGTCATTGGTTGGCATGGCATGCGAGTCACTGGATTATTATTAGTGATGCACGCTGCCTGGCTGAGGGTGGCGCCACAGTCCAAGGTGTGTTTAAAATTCATTCAGAAAATGTTGAAAATCACTGAATGATATATATTTTTTTAGTACCATAGCCCATTAAAAAATATGACTAAAAGCCTGACTTGAAGACATTGTTGCCACTTGGTTGTTTTATTTTGTCGATCTTTTTGTGTGGACGATGTCACATTCATGCCCAACGCTCTCTGGTGCTGCTATACGCTAACTGGCCAGCAGATGCCGCTAGTGTGCAACACATTGCTTTGAATGGAATTGATTCATTGAAAACCAATAGCGTGTGTGTGTGTGTGTGTGTGTGTTCTTGTATGTGTGACTCCTCAGTATTCCAGCAGCCTGCAGAGGATGGACCCGGACCACATCATTGCCTTGGTAACAGAGGTGATTCCCTCTTACTCCTGCCTGGTCTTCTGTCCCACGCAGAAGAACTGTGAGAATGTCGTGGCGATGATCAGCAAGTGCCTGAAGGAGTAAGTTAAAGGTGCCAGTAGGTGAGATCAAGTGAAAGTGAAGGGGTGGGGGTGGGGGGATTTCATGTTTCACCTATACCACCTGTGTCACCTGATCACCAATCCAATCGAGTACAAGTTAAGGCCTCTGTATGCCTTTCCGGTCTGTCAGTCTGTCAACCTACCAAGATCTGGCGCCGACCTCCCAGCCCCACCCCCCTTCCTTCATAACCCACTAGTCTACCCAATCGCTGAGGAGGGGGGCGGGGCCCGGGAGGGTTTTTCGGAGTGACTTTTCCGAACTGCGTTGACACTTTCCACTTTTGATTCTATTGTTTTTGTTCTTGCGTTGTTGTTATTTTTGAGCAACCTTCGGGATGAACAAAGTTTTATCTTCTCTTAACGCCCCCCCTCGCCCAGGGAGTTCCTGGCCCACATGGCGCAGGAGCGGGCCGTGCTGCTGCGGGAGCTGCGGGCCAGCGGCCACGGCGCGCTGTGCCCC
>OMOU01065242.1:13332-23621 GCA_900312585.1 Malacocephalus occidentalis | reverse complement strand
CTTTTCCCCCTGGTCTCCCACAGCAGCCTCAGCATCCTCCGCAGCTCTTCCCACAGCTGCTGCCCAGCGATCCACACTGGCCGCTCACCGCCGCCACGGAACAGCGGGAGAACTGATCGCGGCACAGATCGGCTGGAAACACACACACACACACACACACACACACACACACGCGCGCCGTTGGGGATTACACACGTGCTTCTAGATTGACATTGGTGTCTAACATTGGAAATTGTGACGAAGTGACATCACAAGTGGGAGTGTCCACCTGGATGTATGCTGACTAGATCAGCTTACCAGCTGGTACAGTCCGCTGGGTAGGCTGGTAGTCTGAGATATACTACATATATAAATATATACATGTATAAACATATATAAATTGTATACGTGTGTGTTTGAGATGTCAGACGACAGGTGCCGACCCACCTCTGAGCAGCTCTTCGTGTGCACAGACGGTCCGTACACACACCTCCTTGTTGATCACGTACACCCGTCGCAAGCTACACAGAATCGAAACAGAAAAGGTGGAATCGGACGGTTTGAGGCGGGACTGCTATGCTACTGATGACATCATCAGGCTGGTGGTGTGGTGTGGTGCAGTGTGGGTATACCTGTAGAAGCAGAGGCTGTTCAGGCACTGCTTGCATGGCTTGTGGACCGAGTACAGCCTCGTGCATGGATACTGCTCCTCCCTGCAATCTAGACAGGAATACACACAGCCAATTACCAGGGGAATGAACTTAGCTTTTAGCCAAGAGAACACAGGGCCCCATGATGGGAACCATATCAACACCCAAACATCCTAAGCCTCGTACTAAGGCTCACACGTCCTTACCGAGAGGTCCTGGTTCTGTGGGCTCCGTCTCCAGTTCAGATTCTGAAACCCAAATGAGCAAATGATAAAATATGACTTAATGATTGGAGGGTTTGACTTTTTCATATCAGCACTATAATACTACTGGATAATGAGTGGTTTATCGTATCCCATCCCCCAGAGCAACATAATTGCATCATTGGTATCTGTCGTATGTTAAGGAATGACCTGTGTGTTGCTGGGAGACCCCTAGGCCCGGTCGGACCTGCTGCTGGTAGGTCCCGGGAGGGTGCTCCGATTCAGAGTTTTCTGAACGGAAAAGAAAATGTTTGAAGAGAAGAAAGTCTAAGAGTGCTCTAAGTGTTATGAAGAATTTTTTCTCAGACATTTCGGCTCTTTCTCTCTTACCTGGAAGGTAATCTGGTCCGTAGTCCTCTGTGGGGGGAGGGGGAAAGGGGAGGGAGTATTTCCATGAGATCTACAGTGTGAGTCCCCTTGCACCTTAACACAGCAATTATGAGTGCTTGAAATGTGTTCTCTTCCAATCTTACTGTACCGTCAGCCATATGTTGCTGTTTCACTCTTTTTGGACAATTCTACGTATTATAAGTCATATAAGCGTTAAGCGTGCCCTAAATGCCCTAAATGTAAACGTAAATCCTTGGCCGAGGTTCTTCACACATCTCCCTCACACACACACACACACACACACACGTAAAGCACCGTCAACACCTGATAGGCCACAACAAATGCACACACACACAACCCACAAGGAAGAAACCTTTCTTCTTCTTCTGTTTCCGATAATGAACGGTTGTGCGTTGCCAAGATACTAACAGACACCACACGACGAGGACAACAGCAGCGGGGTGTTTACACTCAGACTGCAGTTGCTCTCAGAGTGGCAAACACTAAAAGAAGCACTCCTGGAGGCAAGGTGACACACGGCAAGGGGCTGGAAATGGTGAACAGATGTGTGGTGGAGAGAGTTCTGAGGACATTTTGAGGCAATGTTCTCTGAATCAACTCACCCAAATAGGGAAAGAAATCCTGGGCCCGGACCACCAGAAGAACTGTGGATCACAGAAAACGCGTTATTAATTACGTTGTTTACAAAAACTGGGGATATACAGCCCATGGTGTCAATTGTAAAAGTTGATTTTAAGGTTGACTTTGTTTAGCTCACTAATGAGGAGACGGACCTTCCCTAGCTTTCTTACTCGCTATGCAAATATGAATGGACATGTGTTTTAGTTCACGCCACCGTGCTCTGCCAAAAGATGTTTACTTGTGTTACCCAACTCTGTGTCTGAGTTTAGTTTAGAGAGTAAAGAGCTAATGACAGAGTAGCTGGCTGGAAACACACAGCTGGAGCTGTGTGTGAGTTGTGTGTGAGTTGTGTGTGAGCTGTGTGTTTGTGCGAGCTGCGCGTGAATTAAGGCGCGTGAGTTGCGTGTGAGCTACGTGTACGTCGTGTGTGAGCTGGGTGTGAGTCGTACTACAGTCACCTGGCATGCAGAGTAGCAGGAAGATCCTCATGGTCACTGCAGGAGGTAGACTGACTTTTGACACTGAGCGGAAGACGCAGAAAGGGCAAAATAAAACACACACACACACACACATGTACACACACTCAAGAGGACAATATGGTTGGCAACACAGCTACACCTTTTCACTTGTGGACGCCTCCACCTTCACCTCTGCGTCGTGGATGAGCTGTCTCTCCCTTCCTCTCTGTCTCCCTCCATCCCTTCCTCTTTCTCTCTCTCTCTCCCTCTCCCTCTCTCCCTCTGGCCTCCTGTCACCTTTTCAAACCCCTCGCAACCCCCTGCCCCGCCTTAACCCCTTGTTCCGGCCTCATCTTCACTCACGGCCTCAGCGGTGGAGAGGGGAAAAAAAACAAAAAAAACAATGCACGCACAAGCAAGAATGTGGTGTGTCTCTTTCCCCTTAACGACCATCTCTGTTTTTCTACTTAGTTCTGTTCCACTGCCGAGTAGTGGTGGCTGCAGACAGACTCAAAGGCTGAATTCCAGGAAAAGAAGCACTGAACCCCTCTAGCCTGCCTCTTGGTCCTGTACACCCCCACCTCTCTCTCTCTCCCTCTCTCTGCCTCCACATTTCCCTTCTGTCACCCTCTGGCCCTTGTCTCCAATCCCTCCCCCTCACGTTTCCTCCTCCACTTTCCAGGGTTAGTCCTAAATGTAATTTACATTTGAGCATAAACACACATGATGTACATGCAAACTGTTGCCACTTGCCGTATTGCGTTGACTGGCTGTATCGAATGCACTTAAACATTGAATATGAACACCGAAGTACCTGAATAAGTGTGATTCTAAAAAAGAATTAAGTTCAGCACTTGAGGGCCACCACCACTGCACTAATATAAAAAGAACAAACGACTCTCCGTTTAAAGCAGTTGTATAAGTACTTATCAGTCCTGTGGTCCGTTAGATGTGTTTTTTTTGCTTGGTTATTATTAAGGATTATGCAAAGAAAGCACTATGGGCCACGTGATGCAAAAATGCATGTGCTGGGATCACAGGAATCCGCGTCCTTTCGCGCGTCCGTGTGCGTCCGTTGAAAACACACGCGTGACTGCGCGCACACATTCTTCGTTTGCATCGCACTGGCCATCGGAAACCATATGCTTTTTTTCGGCACACATCTGGAAACCATTAGCCCCCCCTCTCCCTATTTAGTCTCTCTTCTCGTAGACCCCACCCCCCCTAAACAAAAACCCATTCTGAGGACTTAGAAACAACTGGCTCAAGGCATCATCATTGTTATCGTGGTTTTACAAAATGTGGCTTTTATTTGCAAGAAGCAAGCAAGCACGTTTAATTTATTCAGTGCTCTCCACATGCACACATGCACCCAACGACCGCACGACGGCACACCGCATTTGTATGTAAATGGGGCCAACATCACTAGATCAGATGGGCTGTAAACCCAAGTCCCTCCCCTGGATCTCCAGTAATAACACCAGACCACATGTCAACTCTGAGCCATTTGGTGAGACTTAAGTATAGTACTCAAATTTGACTTTACCTCGTGGGAGAAAGGCCTACCTGTGCATTCGTCATTTCGGAAACTACTGCATGCAACTTAATCATCAACACTTAAATAGTGTACATTCATTTAGCAAATTGATCCCAGACGTCTATGAAACAATATGATTTAGGTCAAACGAAAACATATCCCACGCTAATTCAACAGCATGCATTTGAATACACCATCAGGGAATGACAGTAAATCGATAGGAATCCTTACCCAACTTTTTGGATTAACTTTGCTCCAGCAACAACTCTCAGATGTCCTGCGCCCACTGACTGCCGTGGAACCGAGCGCCACATTGAACCGCCCCGCATCCCGAGTCTCCTCCCAGTCGCGCTGCTCGGGTCCGAGCCCGGAACAACCCCCATACAACCCCCCAACCACAAACTACATTAGCACACGTTCACCTTGGACAGACGTAGAACAGTGCAAATGCATATATTAAGGCTTTTTTTTGAACGCATGGGTTTTTAGAAACCATGCATTGAAAGCTAACGAATGGTAACTGGGATTGATGACCATTAAATGTAATTAATATAATAATTCGCCATAGTTCTGGCCAGGAAAATGTATACATGGAATATATGTTATGTTAAATAGCATGTACAGGTACATCGGCGTTTTCAAAATTGTGTTTTTGTGTATATTTACACAAAGAGCTAATGAGACTTATACTAATACTAACACAAAAAAGCACATGCAATATATATGGTGGAACAATACAATACACCACACCAAAAGGCTGAATGAATAGGGCGACGCGACGCTGAGACTTTGGCGACACCTAGTGGCGGGTTGGGAACCAATGATCTAGACGGAGGGGGGTGGAGGAGTCGTTCTTAGACAGGTCAGCCTGTTTACGGTGGTCTGACAATAGCAGTGCCCTCTACTGGTAGAGCTTCCCCACGTCACGCAGTTAAGCAAAAGCAATGATAAAACACTTTCAATTTGATGCTAGGAAAGGAAAAAAGGACATGCAAGATAATAAATGAGCCCAAAATGTCAAACATTATAACCATTTATTTTACAATTTTACAATTAAAATAATTATCTGGTATGGCATCGTAGCATATATTCAGTATCGAAGCTATTTTTAATGAGCATGGGCAGCACATTAGGATGCCTATTCATATTATGCAGAATCACATTCTTCATGTGCACAATTATATACACCAGTCATCAACGAGCATCATTGGGAAAATAAAAGATAGCAATTATGACGCTCGCATACACTGCAGTGTACAGGAGAACACAACGGACCACCATGAGTGCATGGTGGTTTTATCGTGATATAATTTAAGGAGGTGTTTTTTGGGGGATTGTGGTGGTGTATACGCATGATGTGTGGATCAGGCAGTAGCACTTTTCTTCTCCTTGTACATCGCCATCATCTTTTTAATCTCAGCTATCGCCTTTCCAGGGTTGAGTCCCTACAGAGAGGAGGATCAAAACCAGGTCAAAACAATAACTTTCCATTCTGTTAGGCTGCACTGCACTGTAAAACTCAAAATCTGAGGCAAAAACAGATTTCCTGATATTGTCAACGCACACGCCACTGAAAACAGTGCACTAAAATGTAGAAAACCACCAGTTGTGCTAGTGAAGATCTGTAGTACAGAGCACAAGACGTTTTACTGGTGTAACTCAGAGGTTGGAAAACAACCCAGACACCTGTAAACTATAGAAGCTGTGCATGTGTGTGCATTACCTTGGGGCAGGTTTTAGTGCAGTTCATGATGGTGTGGCAGCGGTAGAGGGAGAACGGGTCCTGGAGCTTGGACAGCCTCTCCTCAGTGAACTCGTCTCGGGAGTCAATCATCCAGCGGTACGCCTTGGGACAAATCACAGTGTCAACTCAACTCACCTGAGAAAGTAATTGTCTGCATAGAGATAGAGGGGACGGGCATACGCTAAACCGACACGTATATAAAAGGCTCAAAACAGACTGAAAGCCACACCTGCATTAGAACCGCCGGCCCCAGATACTTGTCTCCATTCCACCAGTAGCTCGGGCAGCTAGTGCTGCAGCACGCACACAGGATGCACTCATACAAGCCATCCTGCACAGAGAACATGGTTTAAAAAATAAAATAACTGGTTATTTTCACATTAGAAAACCAGTCATGCTTTAATTCGACCAAAGACGGCTGCTTACCAATTTCTGTCTGTCATCGACGGACTGCAAGTACTGTTCCTGTCCTTCCTTTGACTCGTCCTTCCTCTTCAGGTAGGGCTCAATGGACTTGTACTGAGCGTAGAAGTTACTCATATCCTGCAAATACAAGAAACGGTTATTCCAACATACAGTATCACTCAGCCTCCATATAGCACTACCCACTCAGCCTCCACGCAGCACTAGCCAATCAGCCTCCGCACAGCACTAGCCAATCAGCCTCCACGCAGCACTAGCCAATCAGCCTCCACGCAGCACTAGTCAATCAGCCTCCACGCAGCACTAACCAATCATCCTCCACGTAGCACTAGCCAATCTGTATTAAACAGAAGGCGATCTAATGATACTCACACCTGGGGGTAAAACAGGGGCCCTTTAAAGAAGAAACTACTCTATACTCACAGGCACCAGGTCCTTGACGACATACATGTGTGGCAGGGGGTATATTTTGGTGGGCTTGCTTGTGTTGGTGTCTATCTTGTCAAGGCAGGCGAGTGTGTTGCCGCCGTTGATGTTCATCGCACAGGAGCCACAGATACCTGCATTAGAATGTTCAGAAAACATACGTCATTCCGTGCATCAGACTGAGGATGTACTTCAGGCATGTATTTCTGCATCGTCGAAAGAGCTTTCCTTAGGCCCACTCACCTTCTCTGCAGGAACGGCGGAAGGTCAGAGTGCTGTCCATCTCATTCTTAATCTTGATGAGGGCATCCAGAACCATTGGGCCACACCTGTTTGAATAAAAGCACAACAATACTACATTCAACGGGACTGCATGTTGGGTAAAAGGGCTGACTACAAATGGATTACCAACAGGTCGGTCTGCTACTGTCTGCCCATTTACTGTAACATGTTTAGAGGAGAAGAAAAAGTTGATATATATATATCATGTCTAGAGTTAAATATATTATATCCTAACATTTTATCGTGATTATTCCCACCCCTAATTAGCAGCACAGTTGTGGCATGGACTTATTAACGTACATGTTGAGGTCGATATCATAGGTCTGCATGCGAGGCTTGTCTCCTGGAGTGTCTGGGTCCCATCGATACACCTGAAACTTCTTTATCCTGGGCTCAGTGGCCACAGCCGCCGCGGTCTGGGCATGGCGAACTGCCTGACATAAGAACAAGGAGGGTCAAATGAAGACACTTTAAGATTACGTTGTTTATTTTAGAGTTTCCAGTGAAGCTATGCAACATCGCTACATCATACATGGGTGTTGCCATGTAACCAGATCACCTGGTGCTATGTTGCGTGAAAAAATCATCTGCTCGCTAAATGGTATAGGTTGACATATCCACAAGCAGTAGACCGATTTACAAGACAACTTCCATTGACAATTCCTTGAAGTAACCTTCCCAGCTAAAGTGGTCCGTTTCGTAAGCCTCCTTGCTATGTAGCGCAGGCTAGGCTTCCGCTGTAGTCAGTAGTCAGTTTGTTATGTGGCGCAGCGGCTAGAGAAACCAAAACCTGTCTTCATAATACACATTCACATTTACACATCACTAACCCTTTCCAACTATTTATATAAAAGCCGCATTACCACCAGTCCGACTGGAGAACGAAATGCCAAGACGCCACAGCGACTCAAGGACGAAAGACCAGCAATCGACATTTTGGAGTAGCTTCTTCTGAAGGTAATCCCGTAATCCCAGCATGCACTGCGGCTGTCGTGAACCCGTTCCACATTGGCATCGGGGTGCGTTTGTTGTGTATACCTGAGTGTCCCGGATTTCTACAATAACACCGGGCCGTATCTATTATAACATATGTTCTCCATTGTTTGTAGGATTGTTTTTATTCAAATACATATTCCATATGAAGATCCCATATGTAAATATGATATGTATTGTAATAAATATACATTTGGCTGCCTATGCCATTGGTACATTTGCTTAACGCCTCCCTGGCGTTAAGACAGTTTGGGCGTAAAAGCTGCTATGGTTCTCTCAACGAGAACACCCTGTACACACTGCTTTACGGGTGGTGGAGTAGAAAATACATTCGCAAGGAACAAACCATGCACGTCGGCGAAGTGGATAAAGGTCATTGACTATATATTGTTATATTAGACCGTTAAACTGACCCCGTGTGCTTAAAATAAAAGAGAAATGGTGTTCTTGACTCTGTCCTGTTTGGTCCGAAACCGAGGACCGGATAGATACTGGAAGGTCCAAGAACTGCTAAAACATGCTCGGGTAAGTAATCCCATCAGCTTTCAAAATGTGTGTCGTCTTCATAGCGATGAACATGTAAATGTATATGCTCATCTAGCTAGCTATCGTGAGGTTGGGGGCGTGGGGCTGCATTGTGTTTGGTCATCATCCAGTCGGTAATAATGACTCATTCTGGTTCATCACCACAGCATTTCAGAGGCAGAAAGAATCGCTGCTACAGCCTGGCTGTGCGGGCTGTGAGGAGGGCCTTTGTCTACGCCACCAAAGGCCGAGTACTGAAGAAACGCAACATGCGATCAGTAAGACACGAGATCTGCATCTTCTGCATGCATGCACTATGGCACTCTAATGCCATGGTCACTCTAACACAAAGTGTACTAAAGATGTTGTAAAGGACGGTGTTGCTCATCCAGGTCCAGCTAAAATTATTTGTATTTTCTTCTGCTTCTTCCTTTCTATGCGTTATTACTTCAGCTTTGGATTTCACGCATTGCAGCAGCAACTCGAGAACATAACATGAAGTATCCAACACTGATTCATAATTTGGGAAAGGTAAGTGCCCTCTGCATTTCCTTTGAACAAACTCTTTCACATGTATTGAGGGGGTGGTTCACCAAAGATTCTTGTGGTGATTACTTTAAACTCTCAGTAAATAATGGCACGTCGTTTACATTTGTACCTTCACAGCATTTATGCGGAGGGACACTCTTTTGCCTTTTGTACCTAAAATCTCCTGGACATAACCATTGTCCCCCATTTGTCTCTCTTCACAGACAAGTATTGAACTCAACCGTCGTATGCTTAGTGAATTGGCAATCACAGAACCTCGGACATTCCTCTCACTAGCCAAGGTGGCGCAGGCGCAGCGAGAAGAGGGCTTCCGGGCGGCCTTGGGTGACGGCAAAGAGCCGGCAGGGGTCTTCTCACGTGTTGTGGTCACCCACTAGTCCGTCTGCGATCGGCTTTGCGAGTGGACTCCTACTTGCTATGCTAAGCAGACAGTGTGCCTCTTGGGTTGTGGAAATGCTCGTTTGAGGCTATCTTCAACCAAAATTGTGAATTTCAAGTCTAGAGTTTGTCATCGCTCTGTGTTACGGACATTGGATGTTCTGTCCTGTCACTGGAAATCCTCGCAATAACTTTTCAAGGTGAAGTTGGATAGGTTTTTCCTTTGAGACCGTGATGAGATGAAGTTTATTACTTCCCTCGTAATGGACCAAACATCAAACTCAGTGGAAGGACACTGACTCGACTCGCACATTAAAGCAACTTGTAATTGGGAAACTATTGTTTAATTAGGTTTGCCATGCATTTAATTCAGTCTGCCATTCCTCTTAGAATGCAATTTTTCCACTTATGATCTTTCACTAGATACCCAGCATAACAATTAGATCTCCATGACTAAATTAACATATACCCCTCTGTATACTTCCTTGGTCTTAGTCAAACACGTGTTCCTACTATTCTTGCATCTATACCCTAACCAGCCCTATTTACCTGCACCACCTACCGTCATCTGAAAAGTGTCCTCAGAGGAAAGGTACTTAAAAGAAGTCTCACCACATTCATGTGAAACTATAATTGTATACTTTGAGGCATTGAGGTATGAGTCAAAATGTATGAAGCTGATTTGGTAATGCCTTTTTATTTCTATGTAAATATGTGTACATTACCATTTCTTCTGGTAATGATGCATTCATAAAATATGACTCATTAAACATTTTGTTATTATTCAATTTGTTGATGTGTCTGTTTTTGATCAATTAGGCACATTAGTAGGGCTTGGCCTACTCATAGTTAGTTTATTCATGTTCAAGCAATTATAAATAGTTGCTGTCCCCTATTCCTGTGGAAACCACAAGTATGTATGTATGTATGTATGTATGTATGTATGTATGTATGTATGTATGTATGTATGTATGTATGTATGTATATATATGTGTATATATATATATATATATATACACATCAAATGTATGTGTGTGTGTGTGTGTGTGTGTGTGTGTGTGTGTGTGTGTGTGTGTATCGAGTCTATACAGTGATTCACGGAAAACAAAA
>OMOU01065242.1:0-12803 GCA_900312585.1 Malacocephalus occidentalis | reverse complement strand
CCGCCGCCTCCACCGGCCGGGGGTTCCGGTGGCAGTGGCGATAAACCCAAGGACAAATGGAGCAGCTTCGATCCGACGGGGCTGGAGCGAGCTGCACAGGCTGCCAAGGACCTCGATAAGTCTCGTAAGTGTGGCGGGCAGAACCATGTGTGCAATCTAACAGGAGCCACACTGTATGCTAATTCAGTTAAGTGAATGTGGTGCATTTATCCCCACTGCAAGCGAACTTTTTAATGGATCATGGACACTTTTTTAAATAGTCGTCACTTAATTGATATTCAGAGCCGCGCGTGTATAAAAGTGTGTGATGGGAACTGTATGTACCTAATATCTGCGCGACTAACCCAGCCCAGACTCACCTTCATACAAGGGGACCTGTTCAAAGGTCATCCATGTCATTATCCGCATCGTTTTTTTTTTTTAAATGAATGAATGAAACTTTGTTTCATGTGTTGCAAGATTGGTTACATCAATGTATACAATGGAAACATTTTGTCCTTGCTGTCCATAACTGAACTCAGGCCATGCCAAAGAAGCGTTGGACTTATCTCGTATGCAAGAGCAGACGGTGCAGATGGAGCATCAGAGTAAAATGAAGGTACAGCACTATACTCTGCTTACTACTTATTCATTACGGGACGTATGGTTAGTGAATCAGTTATGGTGCACAGTCTGCAGAACGTCTGGTCCCCCTGTTGAAGCTGTTTTATTTCCTGATGTTTCCTGTGTTAGGAGTATGAAGCAGCAGTGGAACAACTAAAAGGAGATCAAATCCGAATCCAAGCGGAGGAGAGAAGGAAAACAATGGGTGAAGAAACCAAGCAGAACCAGGCGGTAAGAATGGAACATCACCCTGGTACATGCCTGAACATTGGTAGCTTTTTTAGTGCTGGCTTTGGCATTGCTGCACTTGTTGGCCATCAGCATGTTACCATGGTTACACCCTGCTGTCTGTCCAATCACAGAGAGCCCAATACCAGGACAAATTAGCTCGCCAGCGATATGACGATCAACTTCGGCAACAGGTGAGTTCATCTTCTAAATTTGAAATGAGTTCAAATCTGTGTTCATCAATGAGCAAATGTAAAATGTATTTATTTCTATTCACAGCAAGCCATAAATGAGGACAACCTTCGCAAACAGGAGGAGTCTGTGCTAAAACAAGAGTCCATGAGGAAAGGTAGCATATTAACTAGCTGTCAAATAGCACGGCAATGTTTAGCATCAGAGATGGAGATGATCTCACTGTTCTGTGGCCGTGTCTGCTTCAGCCACCATCGAGCACGAGATGCAGCTAAGGCACAAGAATGAGATGCTGCGCATAGAGGCGGAGTCGAAAGCCCGGGGCCGCGTGGAGCGGGAGAACGCCGACATCATCCGTGAGCAGATCCGCCTGAAGGCCGCGGAACACAGGCAGACCGTGCTGGAGTCCATCAAGTACGTTGCTTGCAGAAGAGTTTCTCTGCTCGTGTCAACTTGTATTCCTTGTGTTGTGTACTAGTGATGGCTATAGACAACATTTAATGTCATCTCCAGAACACTGTACCAATAGGGGAAATTGCATAATATACATGTGTATCCTTTCAGGACGGCAGGTGCTGTGTTCGGAGAGGGCTTCGGGGCATTTGTGTCTGACTTTGGCAAAGTCACAGCTACGGTGAATTAACTGCTCCATCTTGTGATATTCTGCTCCATGTATGGGCTTATGGGCTTAAGGCCTAAACGCATGCAATGTGTTCTCCCATCGGCAGCTAACAGGGTTGACCCTGCTAGCAGTGGGTGTGTATTCAGCCCGCAATGCGACTGCAGTGGCTGGCCGCTACATAGAGGCCAGGCTGGGCAAGCCGTCCCTAGTCAGGGAGACTTCGCGCATCACCGTTGGAGAGGCCATTAAGCATCCCATCAAGGTAGCTAGCCGGCTGTTTGTTGTTTTGGCACATTCACTGCTACAGTGTAAATTTGTGGCATAGCAGGACTCAACACCTTTTAATGGTGGTTGCCAGGCAACCAGGCTGAAAATATGGTTGCCACTATTTTTTTTTTGTACATGCCTTCCAGTCTAATTTCCATTTAGCTCAAAGATGCGAGGGGACTTGTGTCCCACAAATGTCCTGTTTGCTTTTTGTTCAGGTTCTGGTTCTTTGTCAGTTCCATCAATTTGCACATTTGTTTGTGATGTGGATTGGTTGACTAAACATTTCACTGTAAAGGCAATATTTGAATTGCCCAAATGCAGCAAATGCTATTTGCTGTCTCTGTTTGTTTATGTTAATGTTATGTTGTTTATGCCACGTCTTGTTTACTCCAGGGTCCTGCATAGTAAATGTGTGCATGCATGCATGTTTATGATCTCAACGTTTCTTTTTAGTAACTCTGTTCCCATCCCTCCCTCTTCCTCTTAGACAGGGAAGCGGTTGAAGAGCAAACCTCAGGATGCTTTGGAGGGAGTCGTGCTCAGTGTAAGTTACAATGACAATGTATCTCGACACTTCAAAAAGTCAACATTTTGCTGGGCATCACCACTTTTTTTTCATTTCACTGCACATCCTGTATGTGTGTGTGATGAATGCACTTCTTGAATTTTGAAAAGCAAATACTGTATTTAGATGTTCTTTTTTGTAATTATGCATTTAGCCTTCCCTGGAGGAGCGTGTGCGGGACATTGCCATAGCAACTCGAAACACGAGGCAGAACCGTGGGCTCTACAGGAATATTCTCATGTACGGCCCACCAGGAACTGGAAAAACTCTATTCGCCAAGGTACGCACAAGTTACATAATACACGAGAGTCGTATGAACCTCAATAATTGCCATTACACAGAATGGCTTGCCTGATTGTAAACCGTCCCCTCTTTTGTGTTGAACAGAAACTGGCAATGCATTCTGGGATGGACTTTGCGATTATGACAGGAGGCGACGTGGCCCCCATGGGTCGCGACGGGGTCACGGCGATGCACAAAGTCTTCGACTGGGCCAACACCAGCCGTCGCGGGTAAGCAACGGCAGAGGAGCAATACAAATTACACCCGTGTGTCTATGCACACGAATGTGATCTCATGGTTGTATCTCCGTCTAGATTATTGCTTTTTGTTGATGAAGCCGATGCATTCCTTCGCAAGCGATCTACTGTAAGTCTTTTTTCATTACATTAGTAAATTTGGTTCAAATTGTGTATGGTTCAAATCCTCTGACTGTTTTAATACACACTCCTTGAATTGTTGTTTTCTCTTTTGTTGTGTAGGAAAAGATCAGTGAAGATCTTAGAGCCACATTAAATGCATTCCTTTATCGTACCGGAGAACAGAGCAACAAGTAAGTATTCGTCCTACTCAATATTAATGCTTTTCAATTGTATGCTATACAATAAAAAATGTAAGTTCAATGCCAGCATGGTGCCTAACTACCACCCCCTTCATATTTCCTCTTGTATGTACAGCCTTGTATCCCACTATTTCTATGCCTCTATCCCTGTTCCCCATCGGTGTCCTGCAGGTTTATGATGGTGCTGGCCAGTAACCAACCAGAGCAGTTTGACTGGGCCATCAACGACCGTATAGATGAGATAGTGAACTTTGCGTTGCCAGGCCCCGAGGAGAGGGAGAGGCTGGTGCGACTGTACTTTGACAGATACGTGCTTGAGCCGGCCACTGGAGGGAAGCAGTGAGTTAAACACTGAATACACCCACATCTGAAAATAGTGCACTTCACCTGATTTAATTACACGCCCACTGTGGGTTGTTGGAGGCTCCTGGGGGGGGGGGGGGCACACCTATGAATTCAAATCACTGTTTCAGGGAGCAAAACGGGAAACCTTTTTTTGTTTTTAGATACTGCAAAAAAATATAATCTGTCCTTCAGGAACCATTTCACCCATTCTACTCTTGTTCTGGTGTCTTCTGCAGGAGGTTGAAGCTTGCCCAGTTTGATTACGGCCTCAAGTGCTCTGAGATTGCAAAGCAAGCAGAGGGCATGTCTGGCAGAGAAATCTCCAAGCTGGGAGTGGCCTGGCAGGTCTGTACACAAATCTTGTCGTTATTCAGTAATACCCCATCTCTATCTATAAGATTTGAGTGAACTAAAGTTTCCAACACCTTCTACCTAGGCGGCAGCGTATTCTTCCGAAAGCGGGATCCTGACGGAGGCCATGATTGACGCTCGCGTGCAAGACGCTGTCAAACAGCACATTCAGAAAATGGACTGGCTCCACGGAGAGGGCGTGGAGGAGCTGCAAGTGAAGCCCCCCTCTCCAAAGCTGGCCATGTCAGGAGGCAGCAGCGACGGGAAGATGGGTTTCATTGTGTCCGGCAGCAAGGCCCCCCTCGCACAGGAGGTGATCACTCCGGTTGTGGACAACATCATCCAAGAGGTTGTGCCCCTCACAGAGGCCCCCCTCGCACAGGAGGTGATAGCTCCAGTTGTCAACAAAGAGAACATTGAACAGGAGGTGGCTCCACCCACTTTGACCACCGTCAACCTCACAGAAGAGCGCAAATCTGCTCCAGTTGTTGACAACCTCAGCCAAGAGGACATCATGGAACCGGAGGTGGCACCGCCCACTTTGACCACCGTCGACCTGACAGAAGAGAGCAAATCATTTTCCACGCCACCAGTGAATCCGATGGCTCAAGATGGAGAGAGCGTAGGTGAACCTGCGGCTGCCTCCACTCCTAGTGAGAAGGAAAACGAGGCCAAGACTGTAACTCCTCCCCCCAAGGATGGAACACCTGTGTGAGGTGGACGGTCGAACAATGATAGTGCTGGGATTAAGATATAAGTGTATGCTGCTGTGACTGATGCTGTGTTCAGGTTGACAGACAGCTGGTGATGATTGATTCATGATTAATGCTAATGTGTCTGTAAGTGTACTTTTCATGGAAACCATGTCTTTAATTATAAAAATGTTTACAGATGAGTAACATTACACATAGTAACATTACCAAAATTGTGTGATTTTCTATATAAATAACAGAATACCCAACATGTTTCGGAATTTTGTGTTCATTTGTTTTGTTATATAGTCAAGAATGACGGTACCTGTACTTGGTTTAATATGTTCAACTCTTATCAGGCAAATCAAATGTACCATCAAGCTGGATGTTTTTGTGAATGGTAGTTAGTAGGATAGGTCAAGGTGTTGACTGAGAGCTGAATAACCTACAGCCTACAGTAGGTGTAAACCTCCAGCCAAAAGCTTAGAGGAATCCATCCATCCAAGCCAATCCCTTCTTCCACAAAGCCTTGCTAAAGGCATTAGCCACTGCCATATGAAATTATAAACACCCTGGCTAGGTCACTGGCCATAGGTGTTGCATACAGGCCCATACAATAATTGTATTATACTTGAACTAACCTAAACATGATGTGTTGTGCAGTGTTGAACAGTGGCATGCACAATGCTTCTGGTCGAGTCGACCTGTCTTGGGTGCATCCATCTGTTCCAGCTCTCCAGGTCAGACAGCCTAGTAAGCCATGACAAGCAACACACACTTGAGAACACCAGCAGTGTCCATATTATCACATTCTCCTGTTGAATTACACACGCACTCCATTTTAAAGCTATGTGAAGAGTGGAAAATATATATAGCAGAGACAAGATATACAACGTAAACCATTATCGTTAGTGCGTTATGGACTTAAGATGTCAAGTTTTCGTATCTTCAGGCATTCGTATAAGACTATTCCTAATAACTCATACTTGTAGTTACAAAGCAGTTAACATGGTTTACTTCTTACCATTGCAAAATATGGAATCCCATTTCCGCCACTTTATTTTCCACGTATTCTCATAATTATGACTTAACTATCTCATAGTTATAACTTACAATCCCATAATGAGATTCTAAGTCAATGAGTTTTGAGAAAGTTAAGCGATAATGAGATACTACGTTTCATAATTCAAGTGGCGGAAATGGGCTTTCATAGCAAACCCATGTTCGTAGTTCACTTGAGATGTTTTAAGCGCCAGGAGCCGCCGGTGTCGTGACGTCGGACGTGATGACGCACTCGGGGGTTCTAATTAGTCAGTTGTTTCTCGAGCCCAAACTAGAGCTACAGCGACGGCTTTGTTCGATAGTTTTACTGTCGGACAAATTCTATATCGTTGTTATAAAGAGACCGTGTGTTTAGGGCAACAGGTTTTTTTTTAACGCTAGCCAGCTCAACACACATGTATCGCTTTTAAATTACATTACTTTGGGACAGATGAAAACATTACGATTAGAAATACTTTTCCGCATGCACAGCACTACATCACAATAAAGCAAAAATAAACTCAAATTAAGACACGAGCAAAGAACGTTTCTGAAGAGATTGTTTCTTTAGTGGATTCATATGTACATACAGAAATTCAGGCACTCTTGACTGAGCTTGCAGCAAATAATTACAATTTTCTCTATTCTTTTACATTTACAAAATAAAACAAACGATACCCTGAAAGACAGCAAATCTGAGTTTAAATAAGAACCAACACTTATGAAGGAATCAAATCGGGAGGAGCATTAAGGTCTCCGTTTGGTTAATCGCCATTAACCCCTCCATGTATAGTTTTATCAACTAATCTCAAACACACCGTGCACACACCCTCTCACGCATTCGTGTCAACATAAACTAGACTCTCCCATTCATCAAGCACATTTGCACCATCATCAGCCAGGGTAAAATGTGACGTATGCTCAAAAGAAATTGCTAGAATTTGAAAACAACTAAGGGAGCACAATCAGCATTCAATTCAAAATAAATGAAAAAAAACAAAACAAACAAAACCCAATACATATAGCTATATAGCCTATTATTGGATTGGCTGGGGACTCGCTCTCCCGAGAGGCATGGCTGAGCGACTGCATGAGGGATTGAGTTAGGGTGTGCATGTGGGGGGGAGGGGGAGAGACTTCGGCCTGACCTTGATCCAAAGGCAAGAGTGTTGAGGCCATCCTCAGCATAGAGAAAATTTCCACCCTCGCCATTCGTCAAGACCATTGCTAAGCCATCACAGAACACAGCGTCATGGCCTTCGCATACGCCCGCGTGTGCAGCTGTGCATGAAGGCTCGCACAAGTAACGTGACCCTCTATACGTACAGACACGCACATACGGAGCGGTATAGATGGCTTGATCAAAGTGTGTGTGTGTGTACTGCTGTTGGTGGTGGTTGTTGTTGTTTGCGGCTTATGGTCAGGGGTGGGCGTGGAGGGGCGGGGTAGGTTTTATTGCAAGACTTGGCCCATCAGTAGAAGCACACAGTGTGTAGGAAAGGCCTGTTGCTCTTATCTTCAAACTCCTGAAGCAGCTCGTCAATTTCATTCTCCATGTCGTCCGTGTGCTGGATCTGATGGAAAACATGAGCCCCCGGATATAGTCAGGCAACTTGTACACCCACGGTGTACATGCTGCATAACACAATGGCATCACCCCCCACAACATGACAATATACAGGCATATATGTCCCAGGTCGGCTGCACGACGACAGTAGATATAATAAGTAGACACTCACACACTGACACAGCTCACAGATGAGAAAAGCCCCCAGAGTGGCCTCCTCGTGGTTGTCCTGGATGTCAACGTTGATGACGTGCACGGACTGCAGTGTCTCTTGCTCTCTGGAGCTCAGGTCTGTGGAGCACGGCAGCAGAGAACCCCTCCCTTCCCTTAGTCTTGGATCACGTTGTAGGCTTGGCATAGCAATGAGCTTGTGATACAGCAGCCATAGCACTCTTATGCGTTTGGTCGTTAGACAAATAAAACAGGAGAACATTCACAGAGCGGCTAGAGGCCTCACCTTCCAGGACTTGGTCATAGACCCTCTCTTCACAGGTAATGACCAGGTCGAAATGGTCCTTACAGCTTTGGAACCGCTCAGGTCTGGTCTTGATGCGCTTGTTGCGGTCCAGCATGTGAAGGATTCCATTCTGGGTATACCTTCAGGAGTTGGGTGGTTAAGGAGCACAGCAAGATGGTGGCATAGACACAATCCCTCCACATTTAATGCATCCCACACATGCACACCATTAATTTAACCATAGAAAATTAAAAGGCAAATTGCAGACACAAGATCGGAAGAACCTTTGTTATATAAATCCTCCATGGTTTCCCCACCATGATAGTAGAACGTTCACGTATCAGCATTGCGACTGAAAGGAACAACATTACCATCTAGTGGCAAGTATACAACACTACTTTGTTACCCACATTTTTTCGATTGAAATGTAGGGCAACCATTTCTCTGCCACGCCCCAACTCATTGAACCAGTCCATTCCTGAACTACATGTACTGATATCAAGAACTAGGATTTTGACCAACCACAAATATGTTATGCACAATATCTGGAAATTATTTTAGTAGAAATGTACTGGCCAAACTTGGGACTTATGGATTATGTAAAAATACTTTTCGTACTTTTCCATAACATCCCAATTTACAATAGATTTACAATAGCTTTGCACAAGTTATTATTATTTTTTAAAGCCATGTAAATACTAAAATTTGAGCATTTCATGAGTTTTCACCCAATAAATAAACAACCAATCCCCAATCATATCCTTAATGTAACCAGTATGCCTACTGTTAACTTACCCATACCCAGCAGATGTATCACCAATGTTTCACCACTAATTAACCAAAATGGTTAAAGTGCAGACAAACATTTCTCACACACATAATTTAAGACACCTGGAAGAGATGCCCAAACCGTCCATTCCAGATCACTCTACCACAGATCCAACAGCACTATATATACTCAAGCCAGGTGACAAGATGACAGAATGCCTGAAGGTCAAATGGATCATATGTACTTCTCTGCATCATGCCCCCTGTTTGGATGCATGTGTTTGTCAGCGAGAGTGCATATTGGTCGGTTGGCGTGTGTGTGTGAAGGGGGATACAGTTCCTTGTCCTTGCGGACCAGGTCGTTGTACATCTGTTCATAAGTAGTTTTGAAGTCGTACACATTTGGCTTATCCGGGGCGGGGCCAGGCAGCTTCACGTGGGAGCCCGTCCCAAATGATCGTACGTCGAATCCACGTTTGCTGCAAAGAGGAAAGCACAAGGACACGTTAACAAAATGCAATTTCACAATGTAGGTGCCAGTGTAACACAGTGCATCTCCCAGAACAGTAAATACAATGGTACAGCAGTTAGAAAAGTAATAAAATATAAACATAGAAAAAAAATACAACTTCGAACAAGTGACATGTCACATGATCAATACGTTTTCGTGCGAATTGTGGGGATAAAATAATTCTGGTCTTTCTTAAAAACTGCCTGTTTATTGCAGCTAGCCACGTGAGAGGCATGCGCTGTTAACAAACTCCCTTGATAAAGTCCCAAGCCAAATGCCTAGTAAAACTATAATTAAATGTAGGTCTAGTTAGACTACATTTAACAACCCCTGTGCGGAAAAGTCGACTAGGGCAACATTGGTGGGGGGAAGATGAGTCAGCATCCGTCCTCTTGGTAGGCAAACACGCGGCCGTTTACTTGCTACGGGTTAAATCTATTGAGCAAGTGAATTGGTGTGGTGTGGTTTTTCCAGACTAATCTAGAACCAGACAGGAATGTCATCAGGCGGCGCTGCCGAGCTGCAGTACCTCCTTCTTCAAGACAATAGAGAGGGCGCTAGAAAGCGATGAAACTACTACTTCTCTTCGCCAAACGTGTATCTTTATACAAATAAAAGCCTTATAAAAAAAGATTAAAAGGCTCGCATGGCTGTCGAAAAATATAAATCATCCAGTTGAACCGCCCCGATAGGCCTACAAACGCTATAAAGGCTGCGTGTTCTGTTTAGAGCCCATTGTCGAAGCTGGATTGAGGCCGATGGGTTGTCATGGAGCTTTGTGCGGTTATATGGCTGAAAGGCCACGAGCAGCACGTAGTGAAGGCGGCTTGGTCACTTCGTAGGAAAGTAGCAGTAGTTTCTTGTCTTCGTCTCGGCCCCTTTTACCTGAGGATATTGTGCGCTTCCATACTGCGGTTCTGGTTGCTCGAGCACACAACCGCCACGCGCAGCGGGTGGCTCGGCATTGCGATTCTTCGGTAGGATCTAATCGAGTAATAATTGAAAATTTGGACTAAATTGTATTGGATATATACCAAACAACTATACAAGACGACCGAATACAAATGTTGAAAAAGACTGGCGCCAAGCAGAAAGACCAAATGGGAGCTAACTCTTCTAAAGGATGAGGATGTTAAAATGGCGGAGCCGGAGAGATTTCCTCCTCCGCACGGCTTTAGAAATGGTTGATGTCATTTTAGGGGCTGGGTCTCCTGCTTATAAAAGCAAAAAACCGCCGACGTCACTGTGACGTCGGTAAACAACTCGCTGTATATTTAAAAGTTTTGTGTTCGTATTTCTTTCAGAATAGAAAAGAAAATATTAGAACGTCTAGGCAATATTTACCAGACTATATGAAAATAAACTATACAAAATATACACACTTATTTCAAATTAGATAATATCGTGAGATTTTTAGACAGTTTAAGAATTCAAATAAGTCTATAGGTTAGAAATGCTGTTAGACAGATAAACAGTGTGATATTTTAGAAATACTTATTTACCATCTCAGCTTTTGGACTGAATTCTTATTTTTCCCCCAATCTATATCCCATGTATGTTTGTATATATATGATGTATATATATTAGCGTAACCAATGACCAAGCATTTTCTATAACTGCGTATTCCTGTACATAAGCAGAATCGGAACAAATCAAACTATGTATATCTGGAGTCACTCAATTTACATGCACACATACACACACACACTTCTAATTAAATGTTTATTGACTTTCCAATCGACATAAAGGCAATTTATGTCACACATTTAGTACTGTAGGCCTATTTTGAAAAAGACCACTAAAATTGATCAGTGACAACCAGAGTACAAACACAGAGAACATCAAAAATGGCTCTAGATCTAACAGCCACACAGGAGATCGATGTGCCAGTGAATACCGAGTAATGATTTAAGTTTAAGTAATTACTTATTACCAAGCTATTTCACAACAAATGTCTGTGTTGCTCATGGGTGGATGACTTTATTGCAGTTTTACAAAGGGATTTATCACACCTGAACAGAAGAAGGAATAAACCCCACATGAAACAATAACTGGTTAAAAACATACGCATGTACTTAATGGCTCATTTTGGTTCAGTGCATCCTCGTAATGGTTACAAGGCATGTTAGTTGCTTTTTGTAGGCGCCACCCTAAACAGAGCAATATTTGATGGAAGGAGGCATTAGGTGGCTGATTTTAAACATAATGTTGTGTATAAGACACAATAGGAGGATTAAGGGACAATGTACCACTATACAGTGCGTTCTCTATGCCGTGTGTGACGTGGCGTCAGTCAGTCAGTGGCGCGAGTGTGTGTGATACGAGTATGTGTGCTGTGTTGCGGGGCTCATAATGTTTTCTGTGATGTACGCCACGAGCAAGCAGATGATGACCAGCATCACGCATATAGCGCCTCCCACTGTTGTCATGGCGATCACAATGTCCTGCATCCCAGAGGACGACACTGTGAACTCCACGCAGTCCCGCTGGTCCCCCGTGGCGGCCGAGGCGTGGGCCAGGGCGCGCAGGCAGACGCGGTAGGGCACGTTCTCGTGGAGCTCGGTCAGCATGTAATCCCTGCAGCTGGGGCCGAGATGGACCCCTGCGCATTCAAACTGAGTGTAGCTTCCATTCCACCAGCAGCTCAACGCAAAGCCAGCCCTCCTGCGGGCTCTGTTGCTAAATGCAGCCCTCGGTGTGGGAGTTAAGTACCAATGTGGTCCCTTTGTCAAGCTCAGATCTGCATCCCTACTTGTGTTGTGTCCAGTCTTGTTCATGTTAGGATCATGACCAGCTGTTATGTCAGTGGCTTGGCCTTGACTTCTCCCACTAATGCCCTCATGTGTCCATTGTAACAGCACACTGCCATTTGTGAGAATATTTGCCACCAGGCTCCCCAGCAGGGAACTCACAGTCCTGCAATTTCCTGGGCCACAATGGAAGGCAATCTGCATTCGCCGGAAACAAAGTTGCCCTCCAATGCCCCCCTCAATGACTCTGTAGGCACACAGCGATGCCCCCCTCAGCTCTGTGCTCCATCTGGGACCATTGGTCCTCCCAGACATCACAGTGGGAATGTTGTGGCTACTAGTGGGGTTGGAGATGAGCTCAGACCCCTCCATGATTTTTTGCGGATGCCAGCTATTGTTGGCACGATTGTCTGAACTGACGCTTGTGTGCCCTGTCCATGCTTTGTGCACAGCCGATGTGCCCCTGCCTCCCACCTCCTCCTCTGATGGAGATGTGGCTGGCATCGAGGTGGCTGAGCTGTGCCCCACTGTCTCCTGAAACGTGCAGAGCATGACTGCCAACAAGGCGAGCAGCGACGGTGTTTGTTGCCTCTTCATACTCAATACCCTCGGAAGAGTTCGGCTATACTCTGAAAAAAGTGGATCCTGCTGCGAACGACGTCTGAAGGCGTGCTGTATGAAGATCCGTGTTAAATCAACCCTACACACGATTCAATCGGCTCCAAAGTCGAAACATGTCAACGCCTTCGAGAGTAGTCTGTGTCTGCAAAAAAAAGACAATAAATCAGTGAAATGTACGTCCGAAAGCATCGCGTGTGACCTTGCCTATAGGCTATGCTAGCTCATGCGGTGAGGATGTCGAGCGGTGAAGATACTCGCCGCTTTGCGACGGACGTCATTTCGTGTATTCTCCTCAAGGCTGCTCCTTACTTACTTTGTGGCGAGGAATAATGGGTGTCGTATTCGTGCCATCCGATTTGTTCTCTGCTTGCCGTCGATC
>OMOU01065240.1:0-13545 GCA_900312585.1 Malacocephalus occidentalis | reverse complement strand
AATTCTCCACATTCTCCACATGGTAAATGCAGTACTCGAGTAAAAGTTGTCCACTGGTTTACCATGGTGTTTTAAGATTTGGCAAAACAGCCAAAAACAAGCCGGAATAGCCGACGGCTCTATATTGTTTTGATAGCCTATGGTTTATGACAGGTCATCCCTGCTTATGGTAGAACTTCGACAGATAAGACACCCTGTGTAGCGAAGTAGAGTCACAGCCTATCAGACAGACACGAGACTAATTACCAAATGTTTCCAAATGAATATTCCTGAGCAAGCTTCGACGTTTGTAATTAAAAAACCTCTATTTGTATATTTATTTGAAATCCTTTAATTTTACAGGGACATTTCCGGGGACAGCTCCAGCTGGGGGCCAGGCCACCAGAAACTGGTGGAAAACGGGGACATCTGGTTGCATGCTAACACATGCTAGCACGCAGCGTTGTACAATTAACAAAGGCACTGGCTGTTATTCGATTTTCTTCGTTTTGGTGATGTTGGAGCATTAGAGCTTCTTTCGAATCAGCGCTTTCCAAAACAGTGATGTTCTCTGTATGATGTTTAGCAAAGTGGCCACATGTGTAGTTTTAATTCAATCTGGCTGCTAATCCATTAATGCTACATTATGTGAAAAACGTCAGCTGCCACGTTAATGGGCGGAACGAGACGTTACATTGAGTCAGGGCTATTGTTTGCGGCAAACGAGGTGTGTTGGCCGACACAAAAACAAACACGAGCAAGTCGATTTCCTGTAGATTGTAGTGCATGATTAATTCATTCGTGATTCATTCATTATTTATCAGAGTATAATAGTGCTAATTAATACCCATATAGCACCTGGATGGATCTAGTGGGATTTTATCTGGGTGGTTCACCTCGTGAGCCTCTGACAATTTTGAAAGGCTTTAGCATCTGCTGCTAGAGCAGTGCACTAAAGGCCACACAAATACTCAAAGAAAGAAATGTTCAAATGCTGTATTGGTGTCAAACGTTGACATCAGTTTACAGAAAATGGCATTGTCTGTCCACACAAAAAACAGCGTTTTAGCTTCTGGTCTCAAGTGCGTGCCAGACCACTCGAGCTGCCTGCCGATGTCTGGTTCACGTTACCGTTATTATACACTTTGCCCTTCGAGCATCGCAACGCGACGCAAGGCCACCGACGCCATGACAGAAGGGTCTCAGAAGAAGGACAGAATGGAATGGAATGGAGGAGGTGTGAAGGAGATGTGTGAAGGGGGGATGACTCACATCCCAGGAGACTAACCATAGGCTGTCAGTGATGTCATTATATCTATTTCCTGGCGATGCTTGAGTGGCCAGGCCTTCAGACATACGCACGCACACACACATATATATATGTATATATATGTATGTATGTATATATACGTATATGTATATATATACATACATACATGCATATGCATACGCTCAGGAATACATTGATGAATCTCATTGAGCCACAGAGCCACTAGTGTGAAGGTCGCTGAGGCTAGAGGGCTACTGTACGGATGCTATCAAACGCACTCACACACACACACACACACACACACACACATTGTTACTGCCCCCCCCACCACAGACCCTTTCCAAGTAATTCCCAGAGGCTTCATCTCATAAAGCAGGCTTTGTACTTTGCTGTGTGTGTGTGTCTGTGTGTGTGTATGCTCATTATGCTTCCTCTTAGTTGGTGTTAATGTATCTGACATTGGGTCAATTAAGTTGGCCTAGTTATTGAGTATTTCTGTGCAATTGGGCGCTTATACAGTTAAACAATAGAGACCCAAAATATTGGACAATATTGTACAATGTTTGTGAATATAGAATACGTGTAAATATATAGACACGGATGAGGCTTTTGTAAATATTGTTCATTTTCTGATTCTGATCCCTCCAATTGGTGTTATCTGGACTATTCTTTTGCTCATCTCACACATTTCACTGCATCTCCTGTATGTATATATATATATATGTGACGAATCGACTTGTTGAGGCTCGAGAGGGAGGGTCAGGCCGGGTTGTACAATTTCATGTTATTCATGCATGTTTAACTCTTACAGCTTTGTGAAGGACACATGTACACAGGAAATTATCTTATTAGCATTTGTGTAAAAATGACTTCAAATGTCATATTCTGGAGAGGAATCCACCATCATGTTCGTACTTTCTGGAGTGTGTGTGCATGTCTAAATCTTCCCGGTTATGTCGACCTTAGTCCCGCCCACCATGCTGAGAAGGTTCTGCATCAGCCAGCCAATCACAACCAGGCTAGTCCCTGCTGGAGAAGAAGCCCATGCTGCTATAAATACACCAGGGCCATAATGTGGAATGAGTGTGTGTGTGAGTGACTGAGTGAGACCGAGAGAGAGAGAGAGAGAGAGAGAGAGAGAGAGAGAGAGAGAGAGAGAGAAGGAAGAAGGAAGAGGAAGGCATAGCAGAAAGTGACAGTGTGCAGAAAGTGACAGTGTGTAGATCATATACACAAAAAAAATATATATATACTGTATATCGGCATCAGGAAAATAGTTTTGTTTACATATTGTACAAGGGGCTTTTGTCCATCATGATTTTTGATTACAAAGAAACAAAGAAAGACTCATAGTGTCGAGTCATCACTGAGTTACCACCCATCTGCTTCCTGCCCATCTCACAGCCAATCGGTCACCTGCAGAGGAATATTTAACCTTTCATCCTCCATGGCTGCTCCAAGCCAACCCAAGCCATGACGGACAGCGGGAGCCCTTAAGGACACGCTTATATGACACGAGGCCCGGCACATTCGCTTCTGCGCAGGTGGAATATTGCTGTCATACGTCGCACCACCAGGCGGGCATAACATCTGTATCATGCAGACAGACAAAGGCTCTCTTCCATCTCCCTGGTCACCTGCGGGAGGGATGGGATGGCGTGCCCACACACACACACACACACACACACACACACACACACACACACACAGAAGCCAAGGACACATGGTAACTATTCATCAATATTTCAGTGGTGCAGCATTCCATGCTGATAGATGTAGAGCTCTCTCTACTCCACACACACACACACACACACACACACACACATGACCTCCCTCATCAGTTCCTTGCCTTCTCTAATTAGGCAGGAAGGCAAGATATATAAACAGGAAACAAAATCATTCTACCCAATAGGCTGTGTGTCTGAGTGTATGTGTGTGTGTGCTCTGTTTATATGTGTCACTTGCCTTTACATTTATATATGCATGTGAACATGTGTGTGTGTGTGCACATACATGTACTGTGTACGTTACTGTGTACGTGTACATAATGCGTGCCATATTTCCCATGAGGTCATCTCAATTGTGTCCGAGCAGGCGTATGGCCGAGAGGAAACTGGCAGGATGTTGTCCAGCCACATGACACACTGGCCACATGGCATCCTGAGATCAGACCCACAGACGTGCTGCTGCTGCTGCTGCTGCTGCTGCTGCTGCTGCAGTCGTGTACAAATATGAACGTATAGCGTTCATATAGCAAAGAAGAAGAAGAAGAACAACAACAACAACAATGGACAAGAGCAATAGAAATACTCATGAAATATGTGTGTTGGCATCATGGTTCACTCTCTCAACAAATGTACCTATTGGAAGACCCTTTGGACAAAAATGTCAAATGTCAAATGCCAAAGAGACTTGTACAGGGGTCGTTGCAGTGTGTACAACAATGGTTGTGTTTCAAAATAGATTCGCTCGTCTATTTTTACTCCCTTGACGGAATTGTGCTTTTAACCCATTTGCAGGGTGGCTGCTAACCTACACAACATGGAAAAGGTTAAGCACGGCTGGACTACAGCATACATGCAGTTTAGAGTGGTGAAGGAAGACACGCACACACACACACACACACACACACAGAAAGAGGGGATGCAAAGAAAGAGTGAGAAGGAGACAGATACAAATGGGGAACGATAAATATAGAATAAGGAGAATGTATGGAAAAAACAAGAAAAGTGTGAAAAAAGACACCTGCAAAGGAGAACGCTATCACCATAAATAAAGACTGAGGAATACAGAGATAGGCGAATAAAAAGAGGAGAGAGAGAGAGAGAGAGAGAGACGGAGACTGAGAGAGAGACAGAGAGAGAGGTAAGAGTCGAGGAGCAAGGGAGACCACAACTAAGACAGTATCTAGTTCTGACCCAGAAAAGTCCTAAGAATAGTCTACCTGTCCCAGGGACAGACTCTCTCTCTCTACTGCAGCTGACCGTATCCACGGTAACACATCTCAGCTTAGCTTATCGGACAAAACTTCAACGATACCCACACAGCAGCACTGGCCGTACAACTGTCCTCTCCATCCAACAAAGGTCATGGAGGGTATACATGCTAGTTTATTTATGCAGTGTTATGCATCATTATGATTTTGTTTGCTTTATATTCCTGTTGTGTGGCAGAAATCCGCTCCTGTGAATAAAAGACAAATATCTTACATCAGCTATCTGTCTCCAAGCAGAAAACGGAAAAAAAGTAATATTTTATATTTCAAGTGCTACCTGCTGAGTTTCATCATCGTCGTCGTCAGTGTGCAGAATTTCCCAGTAGGGATTCAATTCTTATCTTGTGTTATTTGAACGACAGGAACTCTGAACAGAAACTTTGAACTCTGTTGTTCAAAGACTGAGGAAAAACAAGAGCCAACAACGAGAGACTCAACTAAAGAACACAACAACAAAAAACCCACACAAAGAACCAACTCTGACACCGTACCAACGCGAGTGGTAGTCTGAGAGGGAAAAAACATTGCTAAACTTTTCCATGGCACCTGGGGGAGCCTTTATTTTGAAAAGATCCATCATGGCAGTTCTCAGGTCTACCAGCTAGTAGATACCATCACAACGCCAACACAACAGTTATGGCAACACAGGGTCTAGATCACAGATGGAGCTCCCCTCCACCTGGGAGAGGTGGAGGACCTTTCCAATAACTGCTCCCTGCAGTGCAACCAGCTGACTCAACCTAGCTTGGAAATGGCTGACCTACTTACCTAGTGTGTGTGTGTGTGTGTGTGTGTGTGTGTCTGCTTGAAAAAGCAAGACAGTGAGTGTATAACTACGGTACGATAATGTAATATTAGCATTTTCTGTGAGCTAGTTCAATTAGCTTTGTTTCCTTTCAGCCTCTCAGTCTTTCTGTACCTCTGCCTAGCAACCTCACTCCCACTGCAATGTGCAGGGCGATGGGCTATTTTGATTGGTTGGCCAATTTAATTCATAGCCAATCAGAGAAATAGGTCTGGTTATTCAGTGAGAATATTGGAGACTAGGTGCAGATACAATATGAGTTAGTGTGGACTAGCAGTGAAACACTGTTTAGTTTTTATTAAATACTATTTTGTAAGGTGTTATTTGTATGTTACTTTATCATCCACATATAAACATATAAAAGTTCATAGTTATTATAAAAACAATAGGGGAAAAGAACCAAATTAAAGTAATCATAATCAATCATGATATTCTAGCACCACTTACTGCCAAGCGAACACAAGATCCATTGTTATACAAAGCTCTTTAGAGGGGCTAGTCTTAGCATTAGACCAACACTTTTAATGAACTCCTGTATTGATACGAGGAAGGTTCCAGTAGACAGAATGGATCAACAGGATCAACAACATGCCTGATGGTGAACACAGCGTATGTTTAAGCCCAGACATAGGTCCATGTGAATATATACTTACAGTAGAAATGATGCATTTTTAAATGATTGTTTATCGATAGGAATTCTACTATATCCAATCTTTCACCATGAGCAATAAATGAGTTGATCCAAACCAAGATATTCCTTCATTCATCCAGTTCTTTTTCAGCCACATCAATGTAGCTGAGGCCACTAGATATAGCTCAACCAGTCATTCATGTCTACTGTATTTCTGGAGCCTTTTTTCCATGCCAATGTCTGCATTCAACTTTATTTGGATTTATGGTGGAATCGGGGGGGCACGACCGGCCCTGCGAGCGACCTCATACTGGCTTTACAATCGACGAGTACTTCTCTGTAATTCACAACGTAAAAGACACGGGCTTGTGTGTCCTTGAAGCACGTTCTGTCGTGACGATATTGTGAAACTAGAACGGTCATTAGTCAAATGTCCGAGTACCGTACCACAGGGGACCGACCGCCTTTGCCACCAGTGTATTCACTTTGTTACAGGAGAGCGAGGAGGGGACACCCTCTAGAAAGCACAAGATTAAAAAGACAAAAAGGAACAACTGCTTACCGAGCTCCTATATATGAAGCATCAAGGGACTCTCAAACGCGCCGTAAGCGTTCTTGTCAGAACTTATTTGCCGAGCGCCGGACTCGTGTTTTTGCGTGTTCTCTTGTTCACAAAAGGGAGAAGGCTTACACCTACAGGCCTAAAGGTCTGTGTCGGTGTGTCACGGGTTTCGCATTTGTGCCAACGACAAAGAAAGTGTCCTTCAACACCGCGGACACGCTCAGACTCTTCCCCGAGTCATTTGCCGTAACACACACATATGTGCCCTCCGGTGTGTTATTCTGTATCGGTCGGATGAGTCTTGGGTCGGACGCCATTGGCTGCAGAACAATAGACTGCAGTCTGCCATTCTACACCGAGTGGCTTTATTGAATTGATATGGCCATGAATCAGTCATTAAAGCAAGTCCCACTGCACCACTTTGTTTGTTTGTTTGTTTGTTTGTGTGTCAAGTGAATGTGTGACATAGTAATACACTTCTATGGTGTGTGTGTGTCTGTGTGTGTGTGTTCACATTTACCACTCCACAGTACATGAAAGATCTATGTCTTTAAGAAGACATTTCTTACATTTATGGAATTTGTTTTTGTTTTTTTATGTGCTCAAGTTTACTTCATGTGTTTAATGGTTTGATTTCCTTTTTTCTGTCTGCATAAACTGACTTACTTCTTTAGTCATTTAAACGGGGGAGACAGATTTATGGACTGGCTAGGACACGAGTCTAGCAGCTTAACTCACATGATCTTCTCCTAAGCTCCACTTCTTTGATGATGACTCCTAAGATTACACAGATCCACTCGCCTGTGTGAGAGAGAAATGTGTGTGTGTTTGTGCGAGAGAGTGAGTGTTTACATGGCCGTGTGTGTGTGTGTGTGTGTGTGTCTGAGTGTGTGAGATATGTGTGTGTGCATCTATTGCCACCCTGGGAAAATGTGTCTCTCTGTGAACATGTGACTCGCAGGGCTGCATAATAAATTGGAGAGGCTTGACACACCATGGAGGGCGCTGAGGATTTCTTTCACACTATGAGGTGGGGGGAGGGGATATGACGCTAATAAATAACACTAAAATCAAACCTCAGTGACAGCATTGAACACAAATGGTGCCGGGTGAGGTCATTTGCCATTTGCCGGGAAGTGAGTGACATCACTTGTATGATTTCAGCCAATCACAAGGTGCTTATACATGAGTTTCATCAGCCAATGGGTTGCTCAAGCTTGACTTTAGCATTAGCTTCCCCTTCATGGCTTTTCCACCCTCAGGCTCACCTTGTACTTTGCGGTCAGCTGTTCCGCCGCCTCCTGCTCCTTCCTCAGATCCCCCATCATCCTCTCCTTCTCTCCCAGGAGCCTCTGCTTCTCCTCCGCCAGCAGGGAGCGATCTCCCCGGATGGCCTCCTTCTCCTGCTCCAACCGCTGCTCCTCCTGCTTCACGTACTCCCGCGCCTCCTTCTCCACCTCTTCCTCACCCTCGGTGTCCTCCCCGGCCTCCCTCTCCCAACCCTCCTGACCGCCGTCGCTCCCCACCCCCTCCTCCTCCTCCTTCCTGCGCCCCTTGCTCCGCCCCTTCCTGTGGTGGAGCTGCGCCCGGAGCCGGGCGATCTCCTGCTGGAACTCGCGCAGCAGGGCGTCCTTGGGGTCCTCGTTGACGCGCGGCTGGTTCTGGATGTTCTTGGCGCGGTTGGCGTAGCGCAGGGTGGTGAGCGTCTCGTCGTAGTGCTGCGGGGCAGGGCCCAGCGTGGCCACCATCACCGTCCGGGCGTTGCCCCCCAGGGAGTCCTGCAGCAGCCGGGTGAGCTTGGAGTCCCGGTAGGGCACGTGGCCACTGCGCCCGTCCGCCAGTGCCGAGATGACGTTGCCCAGCGCCGACAGGGACAGGTTGATCTTGGCCGCCTCCTTCAGTCGCTCGCCGCGCACGCCCGTCTTGGCCTGTCGCTCGCTGCCCGCCAGGTCCACCAGGTTGAGGCGGCCCACCCGGATGTGCTGGCGGCCATCGGGGCCGGGCTGGCTGCACTCCACCGTGATCAGGAAGAGGGTGTGCGAGCGCGATGAGTGCTCGTTCATGTCAGTGGCGGCGACGGCCCGCGCCTGGTTGCCCACGTTCATCACCTCCTCGATCTCCTTCACGCTCTTGCACACGCAAGACGTCAGGTCGCGCACATATACCCCCGTCTCGGGGCTCTCCCGGAGCTCCCGGGCGCCGGCGTGGCCGGGGTCCAGCAGGTCCCGGACCTCCTCCCTGTAGATCTCCAGGTAGGAGGCCCGCACCAGGTACTGCCTGTCAGACTGGGAGCGGGAGATGTGTGTGAAGATGTGATCAAAGGCATTAGGGATCACGCCCCGTTGGTCCGGGTCCATCCAGGCCCCCTGCATGGTGTATGTCTTCCCCGTGCCAGTCTGTCCATAGGCAAAAATTGTGCCATTGAATCCTGCCAGCACAGAGTCGATGAGCGGCCTCACGGTCTCGTCGTAGAGGTCTCGTTGTTTTGAATTGGCGTCGTAAACCGCGTCGAACGTGAACGTTTTTTGGGGTTCGCTTGGCGGCGCCCGGGGGTTCCGAAGGACCACCTGGCCCAGCCGCAGGTCCATCTCCACGATGCTACCCACCGACACGCCGGCCTCCTCTTTGCGATTCAGCGGGCGGCAACGCACCACCACCTTCACACACTCGCTGTTCTTATTTTTCGACATTCTGGATGAATCCTCCTCCCTTCGAAGCAACGATATGACAACGTCTCGGCCTACGAACAAAAATACCAACACCTTATAATAATAGCCCTAAGATCGAACCTAGTTATGCACAGGCTATTTAACGACTGTAATTAGGCAAAATGACCTGAGACAGTCTATGTAGGCCTATGCATTAGGCGACCCGGTCATCGCAAAGGAATATGTGTATAGACAACTGTCGCGTTCTATTCTGTATGGTGCGCCTACTGGTTCTGATGGTTCTGATGGATCCGTTCTCTTCATAAGCACACAGGTCGATGCTCCATTGCGGGTGGTGAAGAAAATATGTCCGAATGGATTCTCTCTCTGATCAAAATCTTTGACAAATCCATTCATCGAAATATATGGGTATGGCTAGTTTCATGGGCGCGCTACCCGAGCATATCCACCGCGTTTCACACGCCCAATAAGAACAACTGTCTGCCGCATCTCCCTGCCTTACCTTCGACTCGCGGATGCTCAGTCAGCCCCGTAGTGCACTGTCTCGCGCCCCCTCTATACGAGCAACACGGGAACGCGGACGCACGGGAACGCGGATGCGCGTGCACACACACGCACCACGCACACAGCCTTCAAAGAACTAACCACACCCCGCATTACTGCGGAAGGGTCATGGCATCATGGGATATGAAGTTTTGCATTTGACTCTGGCTGCAACTTCACTGCCCCCTAAAACCACTTTTCAATGATTAAGACTATATTAATTAGGCCTATTAGTCATCCGATATATAAGATATAAGTGTAAACATTATAATCTAAATATCTAGCCCATTAATATCGGGTTTCCGTATGCCTCTCTGGTATTTTGAGGAGGCCAATAGTCGCAGTCGACTTCTACAAATAAATTATATTAGCCTATATTATATTTATTGTAGTATTTTCTTAATACTGACGGGTCTAATATTAACACCAATATGCTATTAATATGAATAGGCTACAGTCCTAGAATTAGAAGTAGATTAGCGCCTATGTAGGCCGATGGGAAGCCCTAATGCATGATAGGACTCGATATTAAGTCTAGGCCAAAGTACACAATATGTCTTTATACTGTATATTATATTGGCGTGCAATTTCAGGATGTCATTGAACTGAAAGATGACAAGACATCGCCACCTGTTGGATAAAGATCGAATGGCACCTTATTGGCGGAGAGAGGACATACGTGTCGGGGTGAAGTCTGTGGTTC
This sequence comes from Malacocephalus occidentalis, assembly GCA_900312585.1. Classification (NCBI taxonomy): domain Eukaryota; kingdom Metazoa; phylum Chordata; class Actinopteri; order Gadiformes; family Macrouridae; genus Malacocephalus; species Malacocephalus occidentalis. Next base: position 3,388 of record OMOU01065240.1, on the reverse strand, counting down.
AGTGAACCAAGTGCTAACATTCGGCCTGCTCTGGTTATCTGGTTATACGTGATATTGTGTCTTGTCTGTATTACGCCTTTTACAAATGTGATTGTAGTTTGGGCTTATTTTGTGTCCTTTAGTTTAATCTTTCCGCATATTGTTTTTCGTAAATCACATGGTGCACATATCTATCATACAAGACAACGATACAAAATACTTCTAGGTCCATAGCTTATATAACTCCACATTTACACGAACATGTACTGGTCAGGGCCCCCAAAAGAACCAGACAAATAGCGATCCCAATCTTTTTGTCAGTGAAGCTAAAACTTCACATAAATGAAACCACTCATCTGTTGACATATTCTGCTAATGTGTTATCTGTGTGTGTATGTGTGTGTGTGTGTGTGTGTGTGTGTTTATCTGCAAGACACTTTTCTCTGTGTCAAGTCTGAACACGGCAGGATACATTTTCCTCCACATTCCAGTAGGAGTGTTTTCAAAAAAATGTGTGACAGACGGAAGAGAGGAGATTTCTCACGGGATAGATAGTTTTAATAACAACCCCCCCCACACACACACACACGCACACATAGTGGAATTAAATCGAGTGGAGAGCACACGGTGTGTACGGTAAATAGAGTTATTGTGTACAGTCGATCGAGTGCCAGATGTAGTATAGATACTACATTAGTCTATAAGTTAAAAAGAGGATGTGGGAAACGCCCGTGACAAGAGCCGAAGACATGATGACATCACTTCGCCTGACTCACAGCTGGGAGAGTCACCGCTGTCATGAAACACTCCCTCTTGGCACGATCGGCACAACAAACTAGTGGCCATTTTAGATCAGAAGACATATTCCTAGAACTAAACATGAATGGAAATATCCACATGTCAGAAATAGTTACGCAGTAACATATGCCCTCTTTCTATGTCAATTCTAAAACACGCCTCATATCGCTCTATATGAGCAAAAGGTAGCCAATGACGCTCGTTTATTGCTTTGACAAGCAGCGGTTCCGACCAATGGGGTGTCTCAATTTTGACAGAAGGGGTGGGCGATGGCGTGCTCGGGGAAACTAGGGTGTCGCCGCGGTGGCTCTCATTCGAAGGCGACGGCGGTCGTCTATTTTGGCTTGTAATCTCCAACAAGACAAGTTAATGTGAGAGGGTCGTTACCTTGACAACACTTTTAGCCTGAGAGTTTCTCAAAGTCGTTTTGGTCGAGGTTTCAGACAAGGACTGGAATGGGTCTGGGTGTGCCAAGCATTTGAATTAGCTCGCTATTAGTTGGAAGAAAGAGGGAGTCGGGAGGCAGAGAGAGGCCATTTTGTCCCGACTGTGTGGGAGAAAGAGAGTGTAAAAAGGGGAATCACTCGGGAAGAGATACTTTTTAGCTTTCTGCTCTCATCCTGTAGGGGAAAAAGAAAACTCGGGCTTGAGGAAATAAACTCGACCCTTTTTGTGATCCCGTCGTGACACGTATTCGGGCGCTATTTAGCCGACTAGCCTTCCTAAGCTAGCCACTCGTCTACATTGTACAGTCAAAGTGACACGGAGCCATCCTACACTGAGCCACCCCAGGAGCTGGCCGTAGACCCAAAACACCAACGCGTTAGAAGGTTGTGTTTGTGTTTTTTATTTTTGGTAAACGCGCATTGCATTGCTTTTCCTCGATGGCGAAGAAGACGTACGACCTGCTGTTCAAGCTGCTGCTGATCGGAGACTCGGGCGTGGGGAAGACGTGCGTGCTGTTCCGCTTCTCCGACGACGCCTTCAACACCACCTTCATCTCCACCATAGGCAAGTCCCAAGGGGGGTGCACGTATCCACCTTTTCACAGTCACAAGTGTGCCAACGGGGGCTCCTCAAGTCTTTAAGGGGCTCCGTTTTTCGGGTAGATTGTAGTCTAAAAAGAGTCAAAAAGTCAAAGCAGTGTCGGGGAGCAGAAGCTAGCCTGCTAACTACCGCTGACTCGCCGAGGCCTCCCCATGCTAATGTTTCCCCCACGGAGTCCTTACAGCATTGTGTTGGATTACTCCCGAGTATGGATGGTTTTTATTCAATCCGAACATATTCTATGAGGAGTTTATGTTTGGGTATTGGCGGGGGCGGTGTCACTGCTGTCGGGTCAATCCACCCGGGGAAGGTGATGGTATTTCCCATAGGCTAGTAGCAACGTCAGAGGCCCATACAAATGTCTTATTTTTATTTTTAAGCCGTCCCCAAAAGCAATGACAGCCGTTCAATTATGTTCTTCCGTCGGACTTCTAGTCCACTACATACTTTCTATGGCATGCGGTATACGAGTTAATGGTTTTAAAATGACATAACTTTGTGATCTGCAGAAGTGGCAGGTATTTCACAGGAGGTCATAAAAGATTCATCGCAGTGCCGTCATTGGCTACTTTCTATTTAAGCAGTCAACATTGCGCTCATAAGAGGCAAGTGTCCTTTCAAATTGTCCCACGGGTATAGCCAGGATTTTGTTAACTTATGATAACCATGATCTACATTACAGGCTCACCTTTTATCGTGTGCTTTAGCTTGCACAATCACGTGGAATCCAATTGCAGTGGAATGTCACTGTAGCGCAATTACCTTTAATGTACTCTGCAGCGATGTTCATTTGTTAGCATGTGTAGACGACTGCCTGATGTTGGTGATAAGGAAAAGCCACAACAGTAAACTTCTGTGTTATAAAGATGCTGCAGACTTCATATTGATGCTTCACAGTCAAACAGCCAGGTCTATGCTACGTGGTTGCTATGTTGCAGATGCTCTTTTCTCGTGTTGGACTTCAATTAGGTGCAAATCCATGTGCCTCTATGATCCGCTCAGAACTTTACTATTTGTAGATTTTCTTTTTCGGTCTTAACCTTAAGTTTGGCAGTGGTACTTGAGAGAAACCCACCGTGTCCAAGGATACGGTAGTGCCCCAGACAGGTGACCAGCCTTTCCTCTTTGCTGGTGTAATACTAACTAGTACAAGTATGACTATGAGAATGTCTGTGTGCCTTGTGTGTTGACCTGAAGTAGTCTGAGGGGAGTCAAATGTTGAATTTCTCAGATTTGTGGTCAAATTGGACACAAAATTTACAACAAACTGATGGACCATTGTTATTTGGAAATGGGAAGTTGATGAGTCAAGTGAAAGTGCACAACGAAGGGCAATGCATGCGAACAGCCAGTTTAACACATTTAAATTGGCCAATTCCAAGCTTTTAATAGGTATTGGTTATTGAATGCAAACACCATAGAGGACATGACTGCAATGCTATTTGATTTGGAGACCTATTTGATTGGGAGACTATTACTGAATTCATGAGTCTGTATGCATTTGTGGCCTGTGTGTGACAGGCCTTTCTCTGACACAGCACTCATACCTTTAGAGACAGAGATG